>VXAB01001181.1:446694-516901 GCA_013399175.1 Odontophorus gujanensis
TTTTTTTTTTTTTTTTTTTGTCTTTTATTGGTGCTGAAAGGAATTACTGGTTGATGCAAACAAGATAATAAAATTTCAAGGCTCAAATATTTCTTTGCAGTCCCCTTTTTCTGGTTTTGTGGAGTCTGACATCACAAACAGAAGTTTCGCTCTTAAGATGAAGCATCTTAAACACCTGCTGCTGTCTCACAGGAGGATCACGTGCAGTCCCATTGTGCTGTGCCTGTTTTAGTGAACTTGGAGACAACAAAGGGTGAAAGACCCAAGTGCTATAACTCAGCAGCCTGGTTTCTCCTGCTCACACACCCCCCTGCACAGACACCCCGCTCAGTTTCAAAGCATGCAGCGTTCACACAAGCACACGCTCTACCTGCTGCAGGCTGCACAACTCCACACCTCGTCCCAAGGCCATGCTTTCAGTTTGGGACATCCATCCTGCATTGTACTCTACCAGCACTTGGTACATTTACACCTCACAAGAACAGTTTATTGTGCAGCTGTGCATCTTGGTACCTCAACAGTCTCCCAGTCCCTGAACTGAAAGCAGGTTTGATCTGTATAGTGAAGTTTATAGTGAAAATTAATGTAAAAACAGAAAAGCAAGAACACAACACATGGACGTGTCCTCAAGAAATCCAGCAAGTTCACAGAAGAATGTCAAAGGAAAATAATAGATATTGGTGATTCAGCCTTTTTGAATGGTCCCCAGGTTTCAAGGTAGGGAAACCTACCTTGAAGATGTATTTTCTCCAGGAGCAGAAAGGAGGAAGAATGCAAGGGGTTATGGAAGAACACAATATATACATCTCCTGCCATCAGCTAAGGAAGGAACCACTCCATCTGTGAGACAGAATGTTAGAGATGCATCTCTGCAGCTTTCTCTACTGCTGTAGAGCTGACTGCATTCTGTCAGTTATACCTGGACAGTTTCCAGTGGTAGATGCATAGTACGTGGCTCTTCTGCAATACCAAATCTGTTTTTCCATTGTCTGAGTCTGACTTATTACATCAGCACCTCAAGAGTGGTTTCAAACCCTGTGTTCAATACTACAGAACCACAAGGTAAAAACAATCATTCTTCAGAGTTTACATCTTCCAGACGTTTCACTAAAAACAAGAACAGAAAAGCGTGGGCCCTTCTTCCTGCTCTCCCCGCCCCATGAGTTTTAGTGTAGCTCTCATGGACTGATGCCCACAGCTGCCTGTTAGCCAGCCCTAGAACTAAAATGCCATCTGCCTCTGGCTATTGTACAGACTCTCATGGCAAAGCACCCATTAAAACACAAACCTTCCAACCCACTGAAATTTCTGCTCAGAATGCTGAAGCAGTACTCTTCTAATCCTTTTCTTTGGTGATTTAATATTTCGCTGTACTAATTCTCCTTCTCTGTTGCTGCAAATTCAAGTTGCTCATATACATTTTCATGTCCTTTCAAAACACATGCTGTTACCCTCTACTGTTGTTTATGACTAATCCATATTTCCCATTTACCACCTCCTATGTTTTTAAGCCCTTCATACTTTTTTTTTCCATACTTTTTTCCCTGACATTTAGGATAGGCTCCATGTGGCCACCAGTGAAATCAGTAAACTGAGCTTGCTTTAGTAAAACAACAATCCTAATTCTCCTACTTCACGTAATGGGAGACTTAACAACTGCTCCTCACAACCATCAGACGTGTATGGGAAGAAACATGCATCAACGACAACTAAGATAGAAGGAAAAAAGGTGGAAGAAGTATCTGAGGGCAGTTATACATTGGATTGTGTAATCTGTCAACATTTAATCTAAGCCTTACATTCATTCCCTTTCCTTCCTTCCACAAAGGTCTGAGGAGCACTACTGACTGCAAAACACATCAAGCTGTACTGAGCCCTACACATCTCAGTGCCCACGCCAATACCACTGCCTTTCACAGTGCCAGGCCATTTCCCAACAGACAGGTGAGTGCAGCTGAGTTCCATCCTGCACCCTCCTTCTGTCTCTCACAGTGTTTGGGTCAGAAGACCACGTCACTGCCCTTTTACAGTCCCCAGCCCTATGTGGTCATATAAAGTGCTTCCTAGGCACTGAGAACCATCAACACAATAACAAGTAATCAAAAGAGGAAATTAACTACAGTACAGAAGTGCCCCAGCCTTCCTGTGTGCTTTAAATTACAAGATAATAATGGAAAATGGACGTTTCCCACTACTTTCCTATTAACGTATCAGTTTTCAGCATCCTGCCTGTCAATATTCAACCATAAATTGTGCAATTCCTAGAGAACAGCACCTGTTTGCTCTGTTTCTCTGGAAACATTCATAAGATGACACCTCACCTTCCCTCAACTCCCACACAAAATGCCATTCTCCAACACCCGCTTGCAGGTTCCAGCTCTGCCAAGGTCTGCCTTCCCCTTCTGAAAGTGAACCTTTGGTGTCTGCCCAGCCTGATCTGGCAGAGAGACTGCAAGCTGCCTGACATGCCAGGTCACACGTGTTTCAGAACACCCTTCATCCTTACAAACACTGCAATAAAAGCCTACAGCTTCACTGATCAAGTGGTTTCCACTGCTACACAACATTTTTCAGAGCATCTCCCGAAAAAAAATTTTGAACTACTTCATGTCTCCAAACTTCATGCAAATCATTCAGGTTAAAGTCAGCTTCATCCACTTCATTGCTGCAGATACACTGGTTGAGTATCGCTGTCGCACTTAGTTGCTTTGAACAGAGCTCAGCACCACTCATCACTATGCCCAGCTGGGCATAACATCACAACACAGAAAACTGAAGGTGATGTTTTTGGTGCCTTTATTTAGGAATTCACAGACCTGCTGCAGTTCCAAAAGGTACCAATTCTAACACCTGGCATACAACTACACGTGGCTGCACTATTACTAAGTCTCAAGAACAATAATGACCTGAAAAATATTCACTGCTGTTCAATTTTTTTTTTCAAATATCCTTTTAAAATAATCTCTCCACACCACCACAGTAGAAGTTCCCTGCCCAACATAAGTATGTGAAAGAGTATGGATGGTCAGGGCAGTACTTCAAGAACAGGAGTTTCAAATTTAGATTACACAGTACACTTTCAAGATCTTAAACAGGCAAAACAATTTGCAGTAAGAAAGAGAAACTTGTAATCCTTATCAATCTAAGCCTAACCTAAGGTGGCTGCATGCTTCATTCCCATTTTCATGTATTTCTTTACTCTAAATCTATACTACATTCCAAGCACTAATTTGTATTTTGGAAGTACTCTAAAGCTGTTAGCATGAAAGGTACAAAACCAGCCCTAGAACACATCATCACATTAGCTTCATGGCAGACATCCAGTCATCACATCCACATCAAGTTTCAGACCATGCATTAAAGTCATTCTAGTAACTTCAGAGGAATTCCCTACATATACACACACAGTGGGAAAGATGAAAAAGTAAATAAGTCACTGCTGTCCATCCCTGAGGAGAACAATGCAGAGCTAACCACTGAGCAGCCAGTAGCACTTGCTTATGCACATCAGTCTTTAAGGGCCACCTTCCAGGTTAAAAATGACCTGGACTCCCCAGCTCTTTTGTCGCATCAAGTATACTCTCCGGCAGACAGCTACTGACTCAAAGTGACCTAACTCGCCCACAGAACCCACACATTCCAACAGAAACCCAGCTAGTTCAAACCAAGATGAGAGCTCAAACAGAAAACCTTCAATTTCAACTGCAAGGATGCTGAGCCATGTCAACACTATCTGGTAAAAGCTTCTCATTACCATCACTTAAATTGCACTATAGCTTTGCAAAGCTCTGCTCCAACTCCTCAAGTCAGTGCAATGTGTCAAATGCAGCCTGAAGCCTTTTATGTCCCACTCCTATCTGCAAACATTTTATTCTTCCAAATCACAGCAACGAGATGCGTCAATCTGATCAGCTCAGTACGGACCTTAATGCGCTCCCTGAACGCCACATGATCATTAGTGTACTGAATATTGATATCTCTGACCAATCTCCACGCAGCCAAAATGGAATCAGCCTCACAGAAGCACACATGAAACACCGTAATAACAAGTAATTGATATAAATCCTTCCCTCTTAACGATACAAAATGGAGGACAATTAGTAAGTCATTGCAGTGTTAGGCCAGAGAAACAGACCTGCTCACAGAAAGGATGGCAACATCCCCCGAAATGGAGGGAGGGGAAGGGTAGACCTTCACATCCAGCCTGTGAGCTGTGATTCTCACAAATGCCTAGCATGACTCACACAGCAGAGGTCACGATGCAGCTACAGCAAGAGCTGTCCCATTCCACAGTAATAATACTTTAATCTTGAGATTCTGAAAGATGCAGTAAAAACAAAGGCACTGACTATCACTGCTGCTAGAGCAGGCAGCTGCAGGGTCTGCATGGCAGCCTACAAAGAACACCCTTCTTCCAAAGAGAAAGTGGGAGCGTGCAACTCACCCAATGGCAGTGTATTCTGAATGGATCCCACAGCAATGAATGGGAAGAGGTGGGCATGGCAGGGGGAAGCTGACAGCTTTTCACATCAAAGGTGCCCTTGTTAAAAGCTCCTCGATTAGCTTGAACACTCAGGTCTGCTACAGCAGGTCCAGTGAGATCTTCATTAGTTTTCTAACCTAATTAGGTATAATATTAAAAAAAATTGTGTTTGAATGTAACGGATTCCTAAATACTTTCCAAATGTAAATCCAGAAATTTGAATACCCAACAAAATCTAACTGCATCTTTCTCTACATCTTAAAATTTCTCCTGAAGTCAACAGCAATACTGTCAGCTACTGGAAAGCTCAGCAAGGACCTTCGGGCCATCAGGGAGCAACAGGCTGTCACAAGGTCTACAAGACACCAGCTGAAGAAAAATAAATAAATCCCAGGCCTAGTATGGTGCCAAGCACTATGCTAAATATATTTCTAATGAAAGGTGTACCACACAAGACAAACTGATTCTCAGTATGTAGCCTGGTCCATTATCTCAGCCCTAAATTAGAAGTGTTATGAAACAGGTATGTAAACTCTATAATTTCCCACTGCCACTTTTGCTTATTTATAGCCGCCTCAGACTCAGACTTACAACAGAACACGTCTTGTAACTCACAATAAGCACAGAAGGACTTCATGCTGCAGCTACTTCACTAATTATCAGCTGCTGTTCTCCGAACTCTGCAGCACACACAGGCTATCAGTTCTTAGCCTGGTGAGGTCCCTGCTGCCCACAGCTGACCCTGTGCACGCTTTCACCTCACTGCAAATCCTTGGCCTCACCAATCTGCAGCTGTCTGTTCCAACGTTAGAGCAAAGTACAAGTTGTAAACGCAGCATTAATTATATACTGACAGAAACAAATGCTGAGTCTGGTTAAATGCTGGGCAATGACACCCCACCCAGCACAGAAAGCCCTGGTCTGGGACTGGGCTCACAATTACAAGGATATTCCTGACCACAAGACCAGCCAAGCTCAAAAGCAGCTTCCAACAGACCACAGTGGAACACAAACGGAAAAAAACTGTTTTTGTCCTTCAGTGGTTTGTTGTATTTGTAAAGAGAAGAAAGATTTTATGCACAAGGCCTACCACAGGAAGGGACCAGACAGAGCAAACTAGAAGGCTCCATTCAGTTTTGTGTTTGGTTTGAGGTCAGGAGAAAAGTACAGAATTTCTTTTCCTTCTAAGTAGTGATTATAATGATTTGTTTGGGACCTTATTCATTTCTTAAAAAAAAAAAAAGAGAGAGAAAAAAAAACCACTTCTATTCATGTTTTAAACATGGGCAGAACTTGCTTTTGCTTGCAGAAACTCTTCTAATATAAATGACTCGCTGCCACGGCTCTGGGTGAGAAGCTTGTACTTAGAGCTCCCACTCAGCACGGGGGAGGCAGAGGGGACAGGAAAGGAGATACTGGGTCTGCAGGTGTGCTATGAAGATTCAAGAGCATCTAACTGGGGGGAAGAGGGGGGCAAGTTAAGATCATTAAATATTAAATGTCCGTTAATTATTTGCAGCCATTCAACAGGATATACAATTCTGGCTAGCTCTATTTCTGAGAAGCATGATTATATTGATATTCCCTTTAGTTTTACAGATGCCTTGAGAAAATCTTATTTTAAATAGAATTCTTTGATTAGCTGTTGCCCAGGCAACCCAGGGAAAGCAAATACACTGCCTCAAAAGGAGAGTCAAAGCTCTCTGCTTTAAGGAGAGGTAAAGAATGGAGCAGTGTACCTTGTTTTCAGCCAGAGGCTGACACAAGTGGAATATTCTTCCCTTCGGCAAAGAGATGCAGGCAGCAGCCTCCAAGAAAGCAGCAGGAAGCTGGCAGTGGATATAAGGCATTGCATTGATCCAAACAGAAGATCTCCTGTGAGAAAATACTTTTATTTATTGAGGCAGACTACATGGCTTGGCTGACTGGCACCATGACAAATACAAACATGGCAGCATTTTAAATGGGATGTTCTCCCGTTGAGTGAGGCTTCAAAGAAAAGAAAGAAAGAGATGGCTAACCAGCACGTAGGAGCACCACCTTGTAACCTTATCACAAAACTCCTGTTGATAACCTGATGACTTTCACTGTGGAACAAGGAACCTGCTGCCAGCACATCTGCACATTAGCATGCCTACAGCAGATAATTAGAGGAGTTCAACTTCCCTCAACACAACCCAGGGACTAACTCGCTTTAGGATGAACTGCTCTGATGACTCAAGGTGCTGGTGAAAGGAAAATGCTACTTCTCCTCCCTCCCTCCACTTTGCTCATATATCTACAAACCTCAAATAATGTCACAGGCTGACAATAAGGGCAGTGCATATGAACACAACCAGAGATCAATCCTGAAGAGACTCCTCCCTGAGGCAAGAACAAAAGGAAACACAAGGAAATGGAACATACTGTCAATACATACCAATGAAACCTGTGGAGGTGAGAACCCTGATAAAATAGACAAAAGTGCTGTTTTCTGTTGAAATACAAAGACATAGCCCCTCATAGATTTTTCCTTCCCATCTCTTTTTGGAGACTTCTTTGACATATCTGGAAAGGTATGCACCAAGATAATACCAGAAGAGTGAGAATGTACATTTAACACTGAAGTCAACCTTACTATTCCTTTGCTCTGCTGTGTGACATAGAGGGAACTGCCAGCTTTTGCTGAGCACTGGTAGCAGTGTATTCTGCAAAAAGAAGGGGAGGGTAGGTGAGCAGAGGAGATGCAACTTCCCTGCCAGTTTCATGCAAAACAGAAACATAACGATACGACCTGCAAAAGAAGTGGCAAAGACTACAAACCATCAGAGTACAGTTAGAATCACAGCCCCGAACTACTGTATCACTCTGTGAAGCTAAAATTGAGTCAAGTACATAAATTAAAAAATGGAAAAACTTAATGGGAGACAATCTACAAAATACAAACATCCAGACACATGCAGGCCCCAAACCACAAACTTCCAACGTCCTCTTGAGAAAAAGCTGCTAGGACCCATCATAACATAATACATTGGCCCAGTTTTCTACACAAGACCATAAAACATTAACATGCCTCCAGAAGACCTCCATCTTCCTGCATGCTATACTAGGAATAGTGCTCTCAGATGCCACAGAGGCCAAATGAGACTGACTTCATTGTCACCTTACCATATTTTCCACATGCCTTGTCGACCCTTTCACATTAAGTTTTGTGGCATTCCCTCTGCAACACAGCTCCAGAAGCATAAACTTTAGCTGGAACCTTCCTGTGCACAGAAACACCTTTTGTTTAAGAGAAACACTACTAATTCTGATAATGCTAATTCTGGGAGGCCCCTGGCTTGCTTTTCTGTGAACCTCTTGAAACCCTGCACAGCTGGGCAGCCCAGTCCTCACCACAAAACAGAGATGGGAGGGATGGCAGGGATGGCCATTGACTCAGGCAAGGCCACAGCTCAAGGAGATGTGACACCGAGTTCACACATCATATTAACTCCGAGCAGAACAAAGCCGCCAGATTGAAGTCCAGAAGCCATTCTCATCACTTGGATGGAAGCACGCTACCTGAGAGGCAGACTGACACAGAGTGCTGCCGGCACGCAGCTGAGGTCAGCCTGTGCCTCAGCTGGCTCATGTCTCACAGGAGGTACAACACATACACATTCGTTACCCTCCATCCTTTCGTCTTAGGAAGGAAAGGTAGGATATAAATGCCACCTGCAACACAGAAACCACAAACAAACAAGAACTCCCTGCACCACGATCTGCTTCTCTGTCTGACAGCACGGCTTAGAAAACAGCTGTTCAGTGTCAAGTTTGTTGTCTGTTTGTCGCTGCATGATTTCCTGTGCTCCGACGGACACACCGGCAGGGCCGGGTAAGGCCGCAGCCCGCCGGGCACAGCCACCGCGACGAGACGGCCTCGGCTCAGGGCCCACAGCGGCCCGGAGCCACCCTCTCCATCTCGGCCAACCCGGCCTTTCCTCACCGTACCGCCTCTCGGCTGCGTCCCGCGGCGCTCAGTCGAAGCGCTGCCCCCAGCGGCCGCTCCACCGTCGGGGAGAGCGGGCGGAGCGGGAACACCGTCCCGAGGCGTCAGGCGGACAAAATGGCGCGCGGCGCGCTGAGGAGAGGGCTCGGCCGAGCAGGAGCGGGCGCGTGCCGAGCGAGGGAAAAAGGCGGGAACGGCCGAGCTGAGCGCTCCTCGCCTTCCCCAGCACGGGCACCCGCAGCCATCCGGGGACAGGGGTCTGGCCACCGATCCCTTGTGAGAAATGCCTGGGAGGGGGTGAGATTATGCAGACTGCAGCACTGTCACCCCGACGGCTCCTACAAACGTGTCATGCTTCCTCTCGGCTCACATGCCGCCACGAGGGCTGTTCGCCTCTCTCCCTCTCATGCCGTTCATCGCAGCAGCCTGATCTATTTGCTGACTCTCAGGGCTGTGAATAATTGTTTTCTCTCTTAACGCGAGGCACACAGACACTTTATGGGATCGGGATCCCTCAGCCGTGCTGGGCAGAGCGCAACCAACTAGTGCCCAGTATTAAAACACTGCACCAGCGCCCATCCTCACCGAGCAGTGTGCAAGGCTAGAAAGAGCAGAAATGGAGAGGAGCATGAGACAACGGGCACTGTGTTACACAGCCGCCCTTCAGCACAGCCCTGAGGAAGAGGAGAAGGCTGTGCCCCACGAGCAGGGGCAGAGCCAACGTACCCCGGGGCTGTGCCCACTGACTGCAGAGTGCCATGGGCCCTTCAGCCAAAGGGCTTTTGCTTCACACAGAGGAGCTCTCGTTCTTTCATCAGTGCCCGTGGCTGCAGAAGAGGCATCTTTAGGGCCCTCAAATCCTAGATCAGAACCCTGCTGGGAAAAATAAAAAAAATAAAAAGTGGGTCAACTTTGTGACAGCCTTCAAAACAACAACAAAGCCCTATGGCCTTATATATATATAATTTAAACCATGGTTTTAATTACTGAAGTATCCAAGGATTTGCTGCCTCTGAGCCTTTATCTGCCGTATCTCGGTCAAACCTCCTAAGGCTGCACTTGAAATCACACTGCACTGAGCAAACAAATGATTAAAGCAGAGCAAGGGAGCCAGGGGATTAGTTGATGCTGCACAGCCCTGAGCAAGTCATTTTTAGCTCCAAGGCCCTAATCTTACAGTGATCTTGGGGCAGATGAAACACTTTAACACCCACACAATCCACTTTTGGCTTTTCCTAATCAGAAAAACACAGCTGATAATGCATACCTCTCTCTGAGAAGAAGCATCTGAATCATTAATCCACATTAAATGCCTGGAAACATGCAGTTTGAAGACCATTAAGTACCAAACCACATTAACAGTCTGCAATGCCAGCAGGGTCAGTAAGGTAAAACGACGACGCAAGCACCCCTTGTACTCAGCTCACCATCGTCACTAGGAAAATCTACTGTGAAGAAGCTCCAAGTCTCCTTCCCTCCTAACAACCAGCTGTAACTACAAATAGAATACAAAAGATGAGTGCCTAAATGAATTAGTCTTGAACCGCATCCTCTATCTTGTTACATGCAGGAAGCCTACACAGAGCAGTTTCAAAGGGCTAATGGAGAAAAGCAAGCTTCTGGATCCCAGCCCTTGGACTGTCTGGCCTTCAGACAAAGAGCAGTAGTTTTGCAAAATAGAAGCAGAATTTGCAGTTGCCATGACTTAGAAAACACCTTTCAAATAAAATTCAAGCTTTGCTTCTTCAGGACTAAGAGAGTTTCACTGTCCTAAGAATTCATTTGATGTGTTTATCATGGGACACTTCACCTGCCCGTTCACTGTATGTGCATGTCCACATTCATATTACCAGCAGCAGCTGTCACTGTTTTAGTACTAGTTTTTTATTTCAGTGAGTGTGTATGTATGCTTTATCTTAAAACACTGTGAGCATTTTATCTGCACGGAAGACAAGAAAACTACATTGTAAGTCTGTGCGCCTTTCCCTAACAGAAGTAAACGTGGATGAACTGAAAATGCACTGAAAAATTAGAAATGGATTCTGAGCACCCTCTCGTGGACTGGTGGTGGGATAACTACTTACTAACATCCACCAAATGTTGGTAAAACTTCAGAGCTACAGAAAAGTAATTTTTGCAGCTGAATTATGATAGGGAATGTGGATGGCAACAGTTCTTCATGTATGATCATTCTTTATACTTTAATAAAACCTGACTTTACTGGAAGTATTTATTCTTGTGCCACATACAAAAACCAGCCCATTACATACTGATCATCATGCAGTATATAAGCTATAATATCAGTTCAGTGGTGGCAGGAGATCTTGTTTCCTTTAAAACATGCATCTATGCCTGCAGGTCTAGTCAGGATCAAACCTGTTGTCATCTGGGGGGGGAGGGGGAGGAATGCTTCTGGAGGCAGCACAGAGTAAGTTTCATTCCAAGAGAAAGCAGGATGATCAACTTATTAAGACACCAATAGCCAGGAGCTATTCCAACTCAGCACATCATGGCAATGCTTCTATCAAGTCTGGGAACAGATAGGAGTTGAAATGTTGCTACTGGGTAGATGTGTTTTTCTGATATAGTGGCTTTCTTTTTTCCCCTGTGTGCTTGCAGTAAAATGCCCTATAGAAAAGGACAGAGATAAGTGCTTTGTTTTAAAAACATACATATGCAATGAATGGTGAGTATCCCCCTACATGAAGCTGTTTTCCACACAATTTACAGATCATACTATGTTTTTAAGTCCACCCTGAAGAATTTACAGAAGCCGAGGAATACTGGTACACCACAAGGTTGGTGAAGCACTGGAAGAGGTGCCTGTAACAGCTGTGGGCTTCCCAATCTTGGTGGCACAGAAGGCCAGCCTGGATGGGGCTTTGGGCAGCATGACCTGATGGGTGACAGATAGCTCACAGCATGGGTTGAAACAAGGTGATCTTTAAGGTCTCTTCCAACCCAAGCCATTCTATGATGATTCTATGATTTTTATGCCATGCACTCCTCATAACAGGTGAACAAAGCTTCCCCTGATTCACCCAGATTCTTATCAATATTTTTGTGTTTTCTAGGTAACATTATTTAGTGAATGATGTGGCTGATGCAAAAACATTGAAACCATATATGTGGTAAGGGCTCATTTCAACCTAACAACTTCCATGTGTTATAACCAAACCCCCAGAGCAGGTTCATTGGCTGTCTAAATACACAAGCATAACCAGAAAGCATTAACAGTGCTGACAGCACTCCTGGCAAACCAGGTTTCCTGAACACATTCATCAGATTCTGCTCCTCTAAGGAAATCACAGGTGCTAAAATACGCACAGTGTTCCAGATTTCCTTCTTCCTCACGTCAGCAATATAATGACTGCTCTAGGAATACTGAAACTTAAGATGTTTTTTCCTCACATGCTAATAATGACTTACATTAACTGCCACAGTCCAGCTCCAGAAGCACAGTTCTGCAGAAATTATACTAAGTTTTCTTTATGGCCTTCCTTTCTGCTCCACTCACCTTTGAATGTCTGAACAGTGTCAAGTCTCAAAAAATCAAAATGGTTTGAGAAGGATACCTCTAAGTCACCATGCCTAGTGCCTGCCACAGTGCCTACATATCTCCAACATATAACACTAATAAAAAATTACAAATTCCCATCAAGATATATTTCTTCCACTTGAGGTTATAGCAAATGTGTGCCTTTTCTTAACAAGTCTGATTCAGGCACATTCATGTACAGTTATCTTTGAGTAAGCTAACACTAGACATTAAAATACTGTAACCTCATCTGTGTTGGTTTTATTTTTATTTCTTCAACATAAATCCTGTTATATTGCTGTCCTTTTGTTCTGTGTTCCCATCAGAACACTGCATGCTTCCATTAGGTTCTGCTTTAGTTGTGCAGTAGCAAAGCACCTTCAGAAGCTTTTTGTATTGCACAGCAGCTCAAACCCTCTGTCAGGCCACAGGAGGCAGCATCTAGCTGTGTTCTGCTGTTCCTTCCTTCAAGAGAATAGAAGCTGTAAGATACAAACCTCACACATTCAGATTTGCACAAATTAAGTTATTCCATACATAATTGTAATAGAAATATAAAAATGCAGTCTTTTTGAAAATAGAGTAATAAATACTGGAACAAAAGGAACAGTAACAGGGCCAAGCTTTTTAGCCCCTTTATCATTCCCCTTGCAATTGTAGATCTCAGCATGCCAACATACAACAAATAGATCTGTGATACTGTACTCTCTGCGGACTATGAACAGTGTATCAAAATTAGAAACAACTTTTTAGAGTAACTTATGTATTCCAATCAATCTGGTAAGAAATGTGAGCCTGAAGTTAAGTATCCTAAAAGCACAGTTTCAAAAAGTGAAATCCGCAGACCTTGCCAGGAGCTTTCTCCTCTAGTGAAAAATGTCAGTTATGTAATCCTTCTCTTCCAAAATCCTTACATTTATTAAGTGCTAAGATCTTGGTCAGGAAAATATTTAGCAGTATTTCAAATGGCTTCCAGGTCTGTGAGTATGATGACACACATAGGAAAAATGCCTACTCACCAGGTGACCAGGCAAAGCAGAGTAGGCTCCTGCTCCCTCATGGCTTCTTTACAGTACTCTTGTCATTTGCCAGAAGTTGCTGGTCAAAGAGAATGGGAGTAGCTTTGGTCCACAGTTATCCCTGCATCTGGGTGACACGATTTAGGGCAGGCAGCACATTGATTTTCTTTTTGACTTCATAGAACATAGAGACAAGACAGAGCAATTGATTGTTCATCTAAAGCAGAATTAATCACACACACAGTCACACACTGCAATTTCTGCCAACAGAATTTGGAATGCAGCTAAGAAAACCTTAGTTATGGACAATACACTTGCAGAACAACTGAACTTACCTGAACTTGCAGATATTATTCACATGGAATTAACATAAGCCAAAAGTTTGCATTATATCCTATAGATATCCGACTATTTCTAGGCTATGGCTCATTTTCTTTTATTTCTGGACAGACTATCATCAGTTGGTCACTTTCAATTAACCCAAATCTGTACATTTTCTAATTTTCAGTTATATATTTCCAGACTTTGCCCACTGTTCAGTACATGTCTCTTCAGAAATACAGCGTATCAGACTCCAGAAGAATGTCAGTTCAACATACGTTACTTCACAGACTACTTCAGTTTAATTCCAACTACAACACACGAGTCTGCAAGTAGCTTGGGTATTTCCTTTGCTCTAATGAGCACACCAGTACACATACATAGTTTGTCTTGGGATTTCTTTTTGTGCACTCTAATGATTAGCTTCCATTGGACAGCAACAAGAGCAAAGCTTAGAAATTGATGCGTTTAACTCATGTTTATCTGATGTCAGCACAAGGTTTAGAGTCTTCATCTGCTAATATGTCATATAATACCCAGTACATCAACTATTTTGCATTCCCGTAAGGCTGCTCAGAAACCCAAAATACACATAGTTTCTCACCAAAAGAGATGCTATCAAGTCGGTGGATAGCAGTAACATGAATCCTATGAGGAATACCTGTCTTTAAGGGAAGGTTTTTCTCTCCCTCCCTGGGTAGGTATTTTTAAAATGAAACCAAAAAGATTTAAGTTTTTTTCAGAATTTTTGCTCTCTAAGCACAATTAAAAAAAAAAAAAAAAAAAAACCTCTGCCATACAAAGAACGTTGCATAAGTTTATTATAATTTAGATCACAAGTGAAAGTATTTTATAATAGCTTAAAATCCATGGCAATCTCTCCTGTCTTTGTGTCAAAATTTATAGTATACGTGACAGCAGTAGGAAGGTCTGCCAGAGTTTCTGATTCAATAACAGAACTGAAAAAATAGACAGCTTGCTTGCAGTGCGGATTCCATTCACAGTTTCCCTACAGGACAGAGTTAAAAGTGAAAGTAGTTACAATGCTAAGATACTATTACTGGACAGTGATAATGCAATGAGGGCACAAGAGTTCTTATTTTCAGTTCAGTACTGACAGATCAGACACATGTTAGCACAACCACTGCCACTCATTAAAGGAACACAGTAACTTGAAATCTAACATGCTATGCCCACACTGAAGTTACAGACAACAAACAGATCTGGACAAACAGTATTCACACAGAGTACTGAAAATACTTCATCCTTCTCTAATTTTTTGTTTCTGTTGAACTGAGAAAAGGAACTTGTATGTTGTTTATAAGCTAGTTGCATTTAAGTTGTATAAATTCTACTTTGAACCAGCATCCTATCTGCATTCTGTATGTGGTTCCAAGCTACAGAAGCATTTGGATCCATTTCAGACTCTTATTTTAAGATTCATCTCCTTCTTCCCACAAAGATACAGATAGCTGTACTAGTTCTGTTTACATGATATTTGAGGAGTTTAATAAAGAGCACTGTGTAAATCAAGCATGGACAACAGGGACTCATTTTTCAACACTGTAATCCTAACAGACTTTGAGAGATAATAAAATTAGATTGAAGTACCTTTTCATTTGAAATCTGCGTCAGTCCTGTACTAACTGAGATATCAGCAGTAAGATGATACTCCATCCACAGAACTGCTCCGTGGCTCTTTCCCTTTCTGGAGAGAGGCAGGGGATTAAAATCCATCACCATAGCATTATCTTTATATAACACTTGATGTCTTTAAACACTGAACCTATTCCTCATCTATCTGGGAGAGAGCAACAGCTGTAAAAGCAGGAATAACTTGTTTCTTTGAAAACAAATTGAACAGATGAGTGATTTGTTAACATCTTAAATATTTGCAGTCATGAAACCTAAAAAAGACAATGAAGAGGAACTGGAGGATCTCCCCTATGAAGAAAGGCTAAGTGAACTGGGTCTGTTTAGCCTTGAGAAAAGAAGACTGAGAGGGGACCTGATCCAGGTTTATAAATATCTGAGGTGTGGGGGACAAAGTGGCGAGGCCAGACTCTTTTCAGCAGTGTGTGGGGACAGGACAAAGGGAAACAGCCAGGAACTGCAACACAGGAGGTTCCACACGAATGTGTGCAAGAACTTCTTTATGGTGAGGGTGATGGAGCACTGGCACAGGCTGCTCAGGGGGTTGTGGAATCTTCTTCTCTGGAGATATTCAAGACCCGCCTGGATGCCTACGTGTGCGACCTGGTGTAGGGAACCTGCTTTGGCAGGGGGGTTGGACTTGATGATCTCTTGAAGTCCCTTCCAACCCCTATGATTCTATGAAATACCAAGACAGAATCACAGCTAAAGGGATCGTGTACACTTCAAAGCTATTAAACAGAATAATTTGGAAAACTAAATAGGAGCTTTGTCTGCAAGAGCACAACAACAGGGTACAAATTCCAGGACTGCAAACAAACAAACAACAAGTTGCTTTCTGTAAACTAAAAATTAACCCGTTTCCATTTGAAATCATAGTGACATCTAACACAATGTTATTCCTGAAATACAGTTGAAATTTATGTTAGAGTAAATTCCACAACTTGAGGTTACATTTTTAAAAATTGTTAACTGTGATCACACACACAGTTTGAAAACCATTTATTGCAATGAGAAAACTCACCGTAAAAGATTTACAGAACCCTCTGTGCTGAGACAGTGTTGTGGTACAGTCTTTCTGAAGTCAAATAACAAAACCTCCTGGGGATCAGAGAGAGACTTGCAGGGATATTCCCACAGAGGATGAGGTTCTGCTTCCTTTGATTCTCTAAAATTCAGAGAATTCTGAAGAAAGAAAAAGTAATAAAATTAACAATCAATTAACAATCCAAAGGCAAATAGTCCTTGTTTTCAGATTATGCATCGTGATTTCAGAATACTTAAGCAATGAAGTTCCAATAGGATAGGTCTACACATCTTAGGCAAAGGAAAATCACATACTACATGCATGAACTAATTCTTAGGATTACAGTCCTCAATAGGCAATTAAAAATGGGTACTTTCAAGCTACAATGCATTCAAACTTCTCTCTTGAGATGAATCCTACTCTACAGCAGCCTGTACTCCCACACAGTGACTCTATAAAGTCAATCTAAATGGCTCCCACATGTATGGAGATGCACAATACAACTCCAGAAACTGATAGATAAATCTCACCCTTTCATCAATCTCATCTGTTCCTCTAAGAGCCCTGTCCACTTTCAAAAGTACCTGCAATGGCAAGTGAGGACTGCTGGATTTGTTTATGAACGACTGTAGATGCATTCACCCAATAGCCACAATAGTTATGAAAAACTGCTAGGTGGTGTTAACTAACACACTCATTGCTAAACAGCCTTACTTTAATCATATCATCCATAGTCTGCACATCAAAACCTTCACAGGTGCCGCATGGACTCCGGATTCTCCATAAGTCCTAAAAAAGAAAATAGGATTTTGTTTGGCTCTGTTAATGGAAATAGTTTTAGCTGTAAAATCAACTGTTAGTAAAGTGCACGTACCTCCCGGCAGCCTGTGCATATTGGATCACTCAAATTTAGGTTGCCACACAACAGGACATTGCATCTCTAAATTACAGGATGGAATTCAGACCTAGGTTAGTAGCATTTAAGGTAGTCAGTACTGTGAGGATTTGTTTTTCAGTTGATCTTCACTAAATGAATTGGTCTGAGTCAGTCCCTTCCTAACTAAGGATATATCAGTGCTGAGCATTTTTGTCTGAACAAACCATCACTCTTCCTTGTAAAATGCACAGCTGGTAAAGAGAGGAAAAGACACATAACATGACAAACTGAACTAAGACAAATATGTTCTTGCCCTAAAATTGACATAATTTTCCTTCAGATCTGAGTTCTTACTACGACAGCAATTTCTGTGTAATCACAAGAAAAAAACATAAAGAGATACCGTTCTGTTGAATGAATATTTTAGGGAACATTTCCTCATCTGTGTAGATGGAAAACCAAGTTAAATAGTTATACAACAAAGTCGTGATAGCCAGATAAAAGTTAAATTACTGGATAAACTGAAAGCAATATGTTCTCAAAAATGCACACAGTGCATTGTATTGCCTTAAAAATACAAACATACACAGATGACAAAATTTACTCTCCAAATAAAATTCTCCTTTACGGCCTCACACAAACGTTCTCTAGTCATTCAGCATACTGATTTGATCAACCAACTACTCAAGCAGTTGGTTTACATTTAGCAGGCCAGTGTGAAGGAAACATCTTACAGCTCACGGGATCATCATGCTTCCCTTTAAAGCTCCAAAGATGAGTGAACTCATTGTAGGCAGTTCATACTATGCCTCTTACCAGGTTTACCAATTCAAAAGACAGACAGGGATTCAGTCCAATTTCTGTTTTTTCTTAGACTGCATTAATGGTCTCTAATAGAACAAGAATGCTCACTAACTGGAGACATACACAGAGAAATGCAGTGGTTATCTAAAACAAAAACAAAATGCATTCTAGTATTTTGAGACTAGATTCACCACTGAACAAAGAGGAAAGTGTCCAATTTAAAGTTATAACTTTTGGAATAGCTTAATGGAACACAGCAAACTGTTCTAACACGACAGCCATGTAGGATCTCCTCTGAACACAGCACTGAACATAAAAGCATAAAACTGAGGTTCAGGTCATACGAATACCATTCTAGGTTCAGCTACTAGATTACAGAATAAGCTTAATCATCGCTCTGCATGCCTCAGTTTTGTCACCCAAAACATGAAAAGAGCAGTATTTATTTTCTCATGAAACCTTCTGAATTCTACAGATGTAAATCCTCAGAATAAAAGAGCATGAGATTAAAATTAACTACTTATTTCAATCTGATTATTGTTGATTAGTCTTCAACATCTGCTTCCTATTTCATGACTCAGATTTACATTATTTTCTCAGAACACATCTCAAACACTCTACAGTTTTGCAAAAATCCATGACAGCTATGCAAAAATCACAAAAGATAAAAGAACATACATGTTTTCACATGTACATACCAAGGATAGAAGTGAGGGAACAAGGTTAAAGAGTATTAGAATGATACTCTATTTCTTTCCCTATGAAGGGAAAGAAAGTTCAGACAAAACTGCACAGTTGATGAATTAGAGGTAATAGAAGAGCTGGTATTTTGAAAAGAAACTGAAAGTTATGGTTATGTGAATATATGTTAGGTAATATGCAGGTTTTGTTTTACAGACACATATTTTATTTACACAATTTCAGACAAGAGGGTTCCCTCACTTAAGCTACTGGACAGAACATTGCATATTAAGCACTTCTGTAATTTCCACTGCCATTGAAGGCAAGTACTCCTAATCACCTTTACTAACCATCTTCCAGTCCTTAATAAATGGGAAAAAAAGGGAAGTTTATACATTTGTAAAATTTATGAAAGATTAGTTTAGAACTGTGTGCGTTCTCTAAGGTTTCAAAGAAAATGAACGTGCAATCATGGGATCTGCTTATAGTCTTACACTCAAATATAATTATAAAAATTCTTATTTCACAGAATATTACATTTTATAAGTGCAACATTTCATCTGTCTAACCTAAAGGAATATTTTAAAGCATTCAGTTTTTTCATTTAAAATGGCAAAAATTGTCAGGGTAGTTTTCTGACAAGGAATAGCTGAAATGTCAAAACTCACCCCCAAAACATCAAATATTCTCTTCTCAGGTGGCAAGCACAACGCACGTGAAAGTGAACAGCATTACAGCAATATAAATTTGGTGTTAAAAACTTCTGAAAGTGTAGTCAGTGTGAGATGAATTCCTACCAATACAAAATGGATGGTTTTAAACAAGTCTCACCTGAAACTCCACGATCATCATGTGCAAGGCAGCACACTGAGGTAGGACAGTGACATCACTGGCAAGGTGCTCGGACACAGCCGTCCTAGCGTACCAGAAATACAGGTTATGCCATGGCAACAAGCTCGTAGTGAAAAATGGCTCTCCAATGAGGACAGAAATCTTGGCAAGGTAAGAGATAGAAAGCATTATGATAAAGAGCAACAACTCAAAGAATAACATAGGCTTGTTAAGTCTTCAATAGCTTACAATGCAATATAGCAATAGAAGTCACCTAGATAGAAACTTCTCCAAACAGATTTAATACTGTGTAACAGACATCTTTTCGATCTGTTGAATTTTAAACAAAATTCCATGAAAAAATGTTGCAGTTTTCAATTGGAAAGCTTAATCAGAAGTGTCACAGAGCTTGGAAATTTTTGATTTAAGGATTTTAGGACTTCCTGGTAAGACTGCGATCTTCAGATTGTATTGAGGAAGAAGAGCTACAGCTCTGAAGTATCTATGCAGTTAATCTGGTCTAACTGTTATTACAACAGGTATACATTATGCTGTAAGGGAAAAATCATACATTTCAAAGGCAAAACAAAACAACAACAACCCCTCCAAGTCTTTAAACAGTGGTTCACCCACTTCCAGCAGGGGGAAGTCTCAAATGACAGCTACTTTGTACCAACTGTGGTTCACTGTGGTTACAGCAGCGCAGCTGGAAAACAATAATCACTTTCATATTTCTCTTCCCGTCACACCACTGAAATTCAGTACTGGACAACTATTCCATACCTTTTTATCTTCCAAATGAGATGATGCCAGCAACTCAGGACGGGTTTCTACTATTTTAATTTTATCTTCAAGATGATTGGCTTTAAAAAACTAGAAAAAAAAGTAACATTCTGTCTTTATCAAAAGCTACAAGAGAGGCTCACACCCACACCAAAATAATACTGTAATAAAAAACAAGAAAGAAACAAACACCCGAAAGACATTTTTAAGAACTGCCTTCCACAAGTCAGCCCTAAGGACGGTACAAGTCTGTTTCTGAAGGGTGCATGTGCTTAGAGCCAGCACTTCACACCTCATGAGCACGTGCTCCCCATCTTCCATCAACTAAGTGAAAAAAAGGCAGATGATGCCAAAGTTACCTCAGCTTCATTTGTTTGTACTATGAAGTGTATGGGAAGGACACTTGTAGTTCCAGTAGCTTCTGTCTCCCACAAAAACATGCGTATTTGCCTTGTATGTGAAAACAAGTTTGCATCCTAACTTGCCTACAGTTCCCATTTTCATAATCTTCAAGTCACATGCTGAGCTAGAATTCTGACAGGTATTCAGTGCCAGCTGAAACTGAAGCCAGGAGATGACCAGTGACTCCAGGAAACTGCTTCTAACCACTTTCTAAGCATTAGCTGCCTCTTCACCAGAATCATCTTGGAATAAGCTCAAAAATCACCAGCAGTTCAGACTCACTGCCTACTTTCTGCTAAGAGCAAACAGAAGAACATTCCTGCTCTTCAGCAGAAGAAAGGAACTGTTATTGTCACCTTCCAGGTGACACTGCTGCAGACTACATCATGCTTTTGCATTCCACTAATCCTCAGAACAAATATTTACTGCTTTAACACAAAAGCAAATACTCACTTTCTTCATGACAGAGCAGGACACACCAGAGTTTTCCAGTGTAAATACCTACAGAAAATACACCACAGACAGTCAATCTAGCTTTATAGTTCTTAATTAAAATGATTACAGATTGAATGATGAAGGAAATACTTCAATACCCTCATGAATTGAACCCACACATACTTAATATAAACACATCTATGCTATGGTCAAAAAAACTTCTCAGTAGCTACAGGTTAAATAATGCTGCTTTCACAGTTGTACATGAGGAAAAAAAACACTACTGAATGCAACCATTTATTTTCCTTTTTTAAGATGCACATAACATTAATGTTTGATATAGGCATATGTTTACCTCTGAACAAATGCAACCATAATGCTAAAAAGGATACTTTTCCAGCAAAACCCTTAAATCCAGACTGCAGTCAGCTAGATATTCAAATTCCCACCCTGACAACAGTTTGGGACTTTGGCTTTTTAGGATGGAAGCGTTAGGAAGACTTGATATGAATGGTGTTGTGTGCAGTTTATCTTCTGAACACGGTTATAATGATAAACAATTTTTATTATATCGCCAGTCAACCTTCCCCTAATTTTCTTATTCATCAAAATGTCAGCTCCAGATATCCAGATTAGTTAGACATAGCGAAAAACAAATCAATTTGCAAAGATGTTTTGAAGTAAGGGGGAAAAAAAAAGCCATAAGAAAACATCTAGGTTTTATTCAGCATTAGTGAATTGTTAAGCAATATGATCCTGTGAGTCTATAGGAAAACAGACTGGCCTCTTGTGAGACTACAGAGAAAATATGGGAGCCACAGATCACTAGTTTACCTCAGCACGTCTGTTCATTTCTATGAACAGCCTAGCATCTTCTTTGGGATTATTCTACATTACACATTCCTGGATATTCAGTTCTTACTGCCTAGGACCTCGAGCAGGAATGCATAAGGTAGGCATGCATGTAAATGCTATAAACAGGAAACTCAGTCTTCCATCCACGCACAGGTTCAGTATTCTTAAAGCTTCTTATCTGGCTGTTACAGACCTTCCACTTTCAAGTGGATAATAAATGTAATTACAGAACTCTGAATAGAAAAGAAGAAAAAAAGGCTGCCAGACATTTTGGTCGGGGGAAAGAGAATTTTCAAAAGTCCCAGCGTATATGAAGGCAAACAGCAATCAGCAAGGAATGAAAAACAGCACTTTCATTCAAGACTGCATTGGCAAACATCAAAACTGGTTACTGTTATCTCCCTAGAGTTCAGCGAGACAAGTTTAACCTCCCTTTCAACACAACAGGAGCCTCTTTCTTGCTTGTCACTGAGGAGGCTCTGGAAATAATTAAATAATGGACTGGAGTACAACATGTCTGAAAACACCAAGCTAGAACAGCAGAAAAAAAACCAACCCAGGAGGAAGTACTGTACCTTCTCTGCTCCGAGATAGTGAGCCAACACAGGCAGCAGACTGCCATCACTGATGCAAAGGCAAATGCTATCTGTTCTCAGAACCTATGGGGAAATAAATTGTTGCTGTTATTCCTATTTGTTTGTTTAAAACCATAACACTATTCCAAATGAAAAAATTCTCAAGTCACAGACATTTCTCTTTTCTCAGTTGCGTAGCAAATAAGGACTGAGATAAACACAATCCACATAAGCACTTCAAGCAGAACAGAACAGTGTAAGAAATGTTTGTGCAATCCCTTGTTTTAGGTATGGAAGTGTTCACACCAACACACACTGGTTATGTAGAAGAATATGTTTATATTTTCACATGTGATCATAAAAAGCCTGTCTTTATCCAGCCACCAATACACCTTTTCACAAATACACAGAGCTGCTAAAATTCCTATTAAAAAAATGCTTACTTGCTATTAGACACAAACAAACAAAAACACACCAAAAAGGGCCAAATGGTAACGAAATCCAATTTACATTTGCTGATATAAATAAATGACCTTATGAACAAACTCTTTAGCAAGGGAGAAAAAATTCCAAAAATGTTATTACAATACAAACAATGCATGCACCTATCAGAGAAGCCAGGAAAACTGAAGACAATGTGCACTCACATTCATCAAAGACTTGATGTACTGGCGTGTTCGGTTCTGATCATTTAATTCCCCAAAGCGTGGTCTGTTCCAAAGAAGGTGTGCCTGGCATCTACAAACAGGACTCTCAACACGAACATCTGCCTTATTCTCCTCCTCTTCTCTGCAATGACAACAAAAATGGCAGATTAAGTACAGCTTCCAGCAGTCCAAAGCTCAATTGTGTTTCTATGCATCACACCTTTTTTTTTTTTTTAACCTGCTCACTGTAGCACACTTTAATTTGTTTAGGCTTTCAGTAATTTTCTACTCTCTAGGTTTTAATCTTGTTCTTTCACAAAATAGTTCAGCTGTAAAAGCAGCAATTAGTCCAGCATGGAGCAAGGTACCACCCTTTTTTTTTTTTCCACTCACATATCTCAATACCTGGCTTTCTGTAGTGTGTACCACACAGAGTACTCATCACGACAGGCAGTCAGGAGCACCTTCTCACCCTGGAGAACCCACTCCTCATTTGGAAGAAAATAAACACACTGCATCCAGTGATCTCTCCACTGAAATGAAAAAAAAAAAAAAACAAAAACCTTATAGATTAACTCAAACAGTAAATAAGTAAAGAAATACAAAAAAATCTATTAGTAAGAATGGGCATCACTTTGAAGCACTGATATATGACCAGTTGAAAGAATCTTGTTCACATTAGCAAGGCTGAGTAAGGAATAATACTGTGCATTGGATAAAGACACTCTGTATAGTTGTCTTGAAATAGAATAAACTTGAGACCAGTGGCTTGCTGTGTATCTAAGTTTGTGTTTTATGAAAAGAAATCCAGATCAAAAATACATTTTCTATTCATTAATGCTGTTGTTCCTCTCTAGTTCACTTACATTAGAAACCTGTACTGACACTGACAAGTGGTTGGAGTCTCATGAATCAAATAATCCCAATCAGTGTCACTATGACATGACAATACAGCTATCTTGTGTTTCAAAAAGGTGCTTTCTGCAGTGCAAATGTTTTAAGGCAACTAAATGAAGCTTGTTAGTTTTCCATTTTATTGGCAAACACAGTTAAGTGCAAACAATTGCCCCATAGTTTCCTTTTGACTAAGTTTATCCTACAAGTAATACAAAAACACAGGACTCTACCTTAAGTGAGCTCCCATTCCTCTCAATATCCACTATCAACTCATCAGTTTTCCCTAATAGTTGTCTTCTTTAAGGAAATATATTAACACATTCAAAAATGGAATACGAAAACTACATGGAAGCAAAACACAGGCTGATATTTTGACCAAGGCCAGAGACTAGTTATAGAAAAATACGTAGAAATCAGTTTTATTTCTTGAAAGTAAAATAAAAAAAAATGTATCAAGAACCGTAGATCTAAAAGGCAGCCTCAGTTTTTAAGTTTTACATTAAAGCAAACCAAAATTTGTGCATAAAATTAGCATTTCTAAGATTTATCACCTTCCAGTACATAAAATATTAGCAAAAATCCCACACAGTTTACAAGACAGCTGTTTAAAATACCTAGTAGGACCTTAAAATAATAACTGGAAGTCATCTGGTGATACTATCTGAGTCAGTCTTTTACCTGGAAAGCAGAGGTGGGTTTTACCCAGTATGGAGCCATTGTGCAATTTATTGTTCCAGAAGGGTCCATGTCAATATCCCACCAGGAAAGTACAATTTGTGCCTTGCCAGATTTCACAGGCTCCAGCTGCACTCTGTAGCAGGTAGATGCACTCCTCACTGGCTTACTGAAATCCACACTGCAGAGAAGCACCAAAATTGTGAAAAGAAATAGTTCAGTATTCTTCAGAAATTCTCACCTGCTTCTTAAGCAAAATGCACAATTTACAGAAAAAGCATAACAGGAAAATTTTGTTTTGAACAAAGCAGTGCCAACTCTACCTGAACATAGTCAGCACTTCACTAAGGATGGTGAAGTCACTTGAAGGCATCTGGTTCAGTTGGATATCACACACAGAAGGAACACCTGGACAGTTCTCCATTTCTGAAGGGGAGACAATAATTTTTTCACCATCCTCAGTTTCAACACGAACAGGAAACAGTTTGTTCCAGGACCACATTCTTCTGGATTCCACTAACTGGACATACACCGTTGCCCTGTGAGGCACTGCCTCACATCCTTCCTGAGTGCAGAAAACAAAGGGTAAAAGAACTCAACAAAGCTGATATATTAACGTACATGAAAACCAAATCAATTGAAATGCCAACCAATTTAAAGAAAAAGTAATTAGATTGGGAACTTTGAAATCTTAAACCCCAACTATTTCAGAGACTTCTCTGACATCAGAACACTTCCTCTATCTGCAAACTATCATAGTCCATCCCACCGAGCGTCCTTCAGAAGGATAACTTTGAAAGATTATTTTGTTATACTAATGATACAACAGTACCCATTTACTTGCTCAGTTAAACTCAAATCTGCCTTCTCATTCTGAGGAGACAGATCTATTACAAGTTTCTCCAAGCTCATAACTACTAGGTCATCAACATTAACACAGAATTTATTATTGCAAACAGTAAATAAAAATAATGGCGCAAATACTTATTCAGTGACAACTTCACAACTGTGTCTAAAGCATAGAAAACACAAAGGTTGTTCTAAATAAACACAGAACTAAAAGCTAAGCGTGAAGTTCAGGAATAATACTTTTGGAAAACAGACCAATTACAAAGGAAAGCTGTAAAAAGCACTGGAGTGTTATTATCTTTACATGTAAAAACAGGTGAAAGGAAGTCTAGAAAGCTGAAGTGTTGTCATCTACCTCTATCCTACTCCAAAAAAAGATCCCTAGGGATAAATCTGACACAATTCATTTTCTTACCTGTACAAGGTATTTGTGTGCATGTTCATAGGTTGGTAAAGCTCCTTCTCCTATCAGCTCTGTGTCAAATAATTCTGTTACCAGGATATTTGCACGACACTGCATATCTCCATCTGAAAGACATGATTTATTACTGCTATACTAAAACTTACACAGAATTCTTTCAAGAAGCTGGTATGCTGAAAAGACAAGTCATTCAAAACCCCTCTCCTGACAGAGAACCTGCCAAAGCCTGCATAACACATTAGAGAAGTTTACTGATAAAATCAAATGACTACTTAAATATTAACAGAAACATTTCCCTGTGAAGCAATCTTCCAATATTACTTTCTAGAATGGGAAGGATTTCCATTCTTTACTTAAAATTGTTTGGAGAAGTAGAAAAAAATACATCTTTCCTCAAAGTTCTGAAGTAGTTGTAGTGAAATACATACATAAACCCAGCCCTGTATTTCTCACCTGGTCCAACCGTGACTTCAGTGGAGTGCTTGTTGATTACCTTGATCTTGTCACGAAAACCATTTTCCTCCACTATCTTCACAGCAGCATTAGCCATGGGTTTGAAAACCTGCAAATAGCAAGATTGCAACAAACTGATTAGCTAATAATAGCTTTCAAAAATACAATGCAGCATATTCAGTCCTGCAAAAATATTACGCCTGTATTTATTTCCTGTGGTTGAAGTTCATGATCACAAAACGAGACTTTAAGTCTCCCTTCAAAAGTTCATAGGCCTCCAACAGCACTGCTCAAAACTGACTCTCAGCTGCCCTCAAAAGCTTCTCCACTTTTGAAAGACAAGAACATACATCATGAATTGTTTAACATTTACATTAAACAAACTTGTCCTTAAACAGAAAGGGACGTACACATCAGAAGAGGATACAAGAGCACCAGTGTGTGCTCAAGATGTAAAAGTAATAAAATATTAATTAAAAGGGAAAAAAAAGAACCAGTACAGAAACAGTCACCAGAATATACGACAACTCTGCTCTTATTATAACAGCATAACATAGATGAAAAGTCTTTGTTCCTTCAGAACAAAGAGAAAAATAAAGAGACAACTTGAAAATAACAGAATAATGAAAAGAGTGTGGTAAAAAGGCTTAATGACTAGACTGTTTGTAAGCATACAGATTTTGAACATTCTACCCAGCCACAATATCTGACTACTTAGAATAAGAAATCTACAGCCACGTTGGAACCCAGCCCGTGTTCCATAAATGGAATAATATACTGCTCTTAGAACTTCTATGCCTGTGGCTTCCAGATGCAACCTAAGGACAAGTGAGTATTCCCTTTGTTTCTACAAATGCATTAAACGAATATGTTAATTTGGCCACAATATTCCTGGTACTGCCCCTAATCTAAGTAGCTGCTGTTAATGACCATCAAGGTGTTTCATAACTGTCAGTACAGTAGGAGATGCTCTACCTAAACACAGATGGAAAAATCAGTTTACGAGGCAGTCTGTCTATTAAGATGTGGTCCATGCTTTGATTTACTGGTCTGAGAACTCATTGGCAAGAATTGAAACTTAGGAAGATCAGCAACACAGCTTGAAAATGATCACTTTTCAAAAATGTCAATCAAGTTTTCCACACTACACTGGAGTTTAGTTCAGTAGAGAAGACAGAGCAGCATAAAACTCGACTGTTAGATGATCTCCTTATTTACAGAAACTGTTCCAAAAAAATGTTTTATGCATTTTCAACTACACTTTTCTAAGATTTACCACTTTTCATACACACAAAGACATAAAATCTGCACTTCAGAAAGCAAAGTACAATGCAGCAAATGCACCCACGCCACTGGTCATGAAGACACAACAACTGCACTGAAGCTCTTGAAAAGAAATCATGAACATGGCCGCACTCTGTAACAAATACTTACCTCAATTGCATAGCAGAAATCTGCACCTGCTGAAGCTGCCATCATAGACAGGAGTCCTGTGCCAGTCCCTATGTCTAGAACAATTGCTTTCTCACCTCTTCCCTTTACTCGGCTCACAGCAGCACGAATACCTTGGTAATATTTCATATTCTGTGGAAATAAGTAAGTAAATACATAATAAGGATTTCATTTTTTAATAACACGAGATCAACAACCTTCTACCTACTTTTAATTTTTGTGCAGAAATTTTCCCTTCTCAGACTATATGTATCCACAATTGGAAAAAAGGCCTACAGGCATTCTTCATGCTGTACAATCACTCCAAAGCCGTGGTCAGTAAAAGTGTTTACAAATGCAAAACATTTTCTGAAGCTGATCATAATAACCACGTAAGGTGCTACAGTTTTTGCTTCAAGGTGTCAGACACATAGAAGTTTTTTAAAAGGTTTGTGACAGCTGACTGAACACCTAGAGCATAAAGAACATTTAAACGATTCCTCCAGGCTTCATCACACCTGTAGATGTGCTAGTGATCTTAATCTGCTTCTCAGTCTTGATCTGTAAAAAAGCCAAATCATAATGAAAGAATAAAGACAAACCCTACTTACATTCCTTCTGAAAACTATGAAGCCTAACTTCACATTTACAGCCTGTGAAATTTTACCTACTGAGCTCTGTCAAGATCCCAAAATAATGACAAATACAGAGTAACAAAAGCAGCTACAGTGTAAATACAACGCTCTGCAGGAAGAACACTACACTAGGGACAGGTGTAAGAAGGCACCCCCTATCTAAGAGCAGGTCTGATACCTTGGGGAGGACGAATCTGAACACTTCATCCTTTGGAGAAATCTATACCATCATGCAGTGACAGTTGTTCAAGAGAAAGAAGGTGACTGTTTCCTCACCATTCAGAAGTTTGTTGCTTCTGTACTCACCCTGTCCTCATCGTGAAGCATGTCTGCATAGCGTGATCTGCAACAAACAAAATTCCAATCAAAATACCGCATACTGCAAAACACTGCAGACCTGTTAGGTCCCATAGGACCTCCTTCGTTTTCCCCTACTAACACAACCAGTCCCACATCCCAGGAACGTCCTATGACATGCACTGTGGAGTCCCAAGTGGTTTCCCAGATCTAAGGAATTAAGTCATTTCAGTGGTGTGGTCATGAATTCCCACAAACTAATTAATTGCTGGATTCAGAAACTGATCCAAAAGTATTGGACAGCTGTGAAATAACAGCTGGGACAGAGGTTCATACAAAGCAATTAAAAGCTGTCTGATAATGGTCTGTCATTAATTACGAGAAATCACACACCAAAAGCTGCACTCATTATAAATTAGGACACAATTCTAATTCTCAAGCTAAATTAATCATAAAAGCAAAGAATCATTAAGAAAGGAAAAGAAAAAATAAGATTCCCAAGTCCAACCCCAAGCCATCTCACCGTGCCCGCTGCCCACGTCCCTCAGTGCCACATCCCCACAGCTCTGGGACACGTCTAGAGATGGTGACCTCCACAGGCAGCTGTTCCAGAGCCTCACTGCTCCTTCTGAGGAGCAATTGTTCCTAATACTGCATCTGAATCCCCCCACATTAATAACAGCCTGAGTCAGGAACACACAACCATCTATGTGGCAGTAAGGATCTGAAAGAAATTCAGCCCACTCATTTTACCACAAATGGATGAACATCGATATTGAAATCAGCACCTCCAGTAAATGTACAGAAGAACTCAGTGGTACTTCTTGGAGAACACTCTACAAAACTATACGTTTATTGTTCAGCCCCATACATGCCATAACATGCAGCCTGCCCTACAACCCCTCAGGTCATTGGGATTTCTACGGAGACAGAAGCAAACTCGAAGCAGCAGGCTGGCTTTTCCCAGCATACCTCGCAATTTCTTGGTGGTAGTCATAGTCCTCGTCCTCCTCTACCCACTCCAACGCGCCCGTGGTCGGGTTGGCCCTTCCACAAAACGTCTTCATGATCGACCTCGATGTACGCTATTTGCGTACGGGCAGTTTTACTGTCGGGACGCAAAACATCGGTTGTAGAGCGAACAAAACACCTGCCAGTGAACACGGCAAACACACACATCCCTGCTACACCCACCTCGCTGCCTCCCCCCCTGTACGATCAGAGCGGGAATAAAGAAAACAAACCAAAGAAAAACCACGGCGCCCGGCAGACCCCGCGTGGCCACCTCCCCGCCCGTCCTGCACCGCGCGGCGATGCGCCGGCAGTGCCCGCCCCGTCCCGGCGTGCCGCGCGGTGCTATGGAGCGGGCGGCGGTGCTGCGGGTCCGAAGGAAGCGGGGCGGTGCGGAGCCGGCCGAGGCGCTGCTGCTCGCCTGCAAGCGGCTGCGGGCGGAGCCCGGCCAGGCAGCGCCGGTGGAGAAGGGCGTCTTCAAGCTGGTGGCGACCGTGTCCTCCAAGGTACCGCCGGGCGGGTGAGCGTTGGGCGGCCTGCGGGTGAAGTCGGTGCCGGTGCTGAGTTCGGGTGCGGAAGCTCGGTGACGTAGGGTCGCTTGAGTTGAAAGGGGACTTAAAGGCCGTCTGCGCTCGTTCGATGCTCCTCTCCACGCTGCGCAGCCCCAGCTCGCAGCCTCTCCTCGTAGGCAGGTGTGCCATCTCTTGGATCAGGGGATCCATCCTCTGGATGCGCTGTAACAGGCCCACATCTTTCCTTCTCCTTTTTTTCCTCTTCCAGAACGAACCCATTCAGAAATACATTCAAGAAGGGATCAGTCGAGACAAAGCAGCGCAGAGCCTGCGGCCCTCCTTGGGGAGCACGCAGCGGATCGCGCAGGAGCTGCGCTGCTCCAAGCAGGTGAGGAGGAAGGAGAACCGCTACCGTGTAGTCGCCAGCCATCGGCCGGGCTCCGGCGGGACAGCCACACCTCTCACAGGCAGCGAGGCAGCGAGCGATGGTGGAAGATTGGCCCCAGCAGCAGCAGGAGATGCATCACAAGAGGAGAGCGGTGCTGTCCATGAGAGCTCGGACTGCGGTGGGAAATTCCAGCTGTTTGATATCGTACAGGAGGAGGCGGCGGTGGAGGGCTCCAGTGTTATTGCAGCACAGGTCAGCAGATAAACCTAGCACAGTCGAAGTGCCTTTCTGTCACTGAGAGTTACAGGTTTTTGCATTGTTAAGTATTCCCATGTTCAACAGGAGCTTCAACTAGAGTTTTGTAACTTGCAGTAGTTAGCACATGGCGCAAGAAGCAACTTCTGTGAGGATCCTAGAGCACAGTAATGATAGACAGCCACAGAGAGTTGGCTACTGCCACTTCTTTTTTCTGTATTTTTTCATGTGTATTAATGCTCCTATTTTTCTGTTAGATGGGTTGATGAGTTGTTTTGTAACTGCTAGAGAAGAGGTCTAATTCAGTGCCTTCTCATCCATCCAGATGCCTAGGAATGCCCTTTGTGGGCAAGACTCCCTTAAAAACTTTGGAGCATCTCCTCATAATTGCAGTATCTGCAGGGTTCTTTAGGTTGGTTTCTTTTTTTGCATCTTTCTTTCCAGCAGCACTCCAGGTGTCGGACAGGCTTCTTAGCCTGCTGTCACTGGTATGAGTTAAGTACCTTATTGGTTGGAGGAATATCTGCTCAATATCTAGAATGCTTTTAAGAATGAAGCTCTGCCTTCTATATAGGGTATCACAAACAGGATATTAAAAACTTTTTATATTTAAGACTCCAAACCATATATAAAAGAAGGTAGAAGAGCTGCATGTGCATCCTTTTTAGTAGTTCTTTCATTGTATATAGGTGAAGGATGGATGCTTTCCTTACACAGCCCATCATAACTATGAGGAAAATATAAGTGCTTTAAGAAAATCTTCTGGTAAGGCAGAGCTCAACCAGCTGTCATCCTTCAGCATTTCTTAAAGATCACACTAGAGCTTTGCCCTCAAGACTTAGTATGAACTCCTGCTTCTTCTGAAGTCAGAGTAGCTCAGATAGATATTTGAGATGTTATCTTTCAATCTGCTGATCAGAAAAATGGGAATAAAACTGAGTAGTATCAGATGTTTCTGTTCTTTTAGAGCTAGCTGTGTAAAAGAAGTACGTAAGCTTTCTCTTTGATTCCGTAAGTATTTGGAAGTGAATGAAGCTCTAGTCCGTAGCTCTTCCTCAGAAATATGTAAGTAGTTCAGGGGATACCACTGTGCATTGGAAAAAAATACCTAAGAAGCCACAGCACAGGAAAAATGTAGAGTTTCAGATACAGACCACTAAAGCAAAGACATTGCAAATTATTTATTAGGAAGGAGAAAGCACGAAGAAATTTCTTCTGTTTTACTGTTGAGTGAGAAAATTTAAAAAAAAAAAAAAAAAAAGGAGCTTCTCAGTATTCTTGTTGATTTCTCACATTTTCATTGTTCCTCCCATAGACTTTGTTTTTACAGCAAACACTTGCATCGTATCACTGTTACTGTATGCACATCTTTCCTGTGCTTCTGCAAGTGTAATGCTCCCTCCACAAAGCACAGGCTGTCCTAAAACATGCCTCTTCAATCACTGGGCCACCAGATGCTGAAGAGCAGGTGAACAGGATTAGTCATACCCCTCCAGTAGTTTGTAATGAACCTGTCCCAGCAGCTTTTTCCTATTACATGAAACAAGGCATGGCTGCACTGTACTAATTGGAAATTCTTTGCTATTTTGAATTACAAATATCTGTGTTCCAATGGGAAAGTGTTTTGGCCTAAGATTTCAGAATGTCACCCTTTGCTGTTAGCTGTTGTCACAGAGGAAACTTTTACTGAGACTTTATGTGTCTGGCTCCAGTGAAGGTCTGCATGTTTGTTTATTTTTTTTAACAGAAAACTGGTGATCCAGATGTGATTCTCTGCAATGCAGTAGAGATGATCCGTGAGCGTTTAACTGTTTCTGAAGATCATAAAAAAGTAGAACACTGTGAGAAAGATGAGTATGTTTATGACATCTACTGCATGGAAACATCAGCTCCTGGTTGGATCCAAAATATCCTCTCTGTACAGCCTTACAGAGAAGAATATGAACTGGTAAGACTGTGAAAAATAGACTGATCTTAAGTAGGAAGTCAAGAACAAACATGCTTAGTCTTATGAAGAAAAGCTGCCATGGCCAGGAAAGATCCATTTATGCTCAGTGCCAGTTCTGTGCTCATTCATGTTACAGCTGATTTAATCAAGTTCTGATATGACAGTGAACACTGAACAGGATGTACATGCACTAAGAATACAGCTGGCTTCAAAGTGACAAATGCTGACATAAGTAATTCACATCACACTTTCCCTAAAGCAGGTTGCTGTGTTACTGTGAACATACTGGCAGTGTGAATTTTTCTGCAGTGTTTTGTGTGACTGTTGAGTTAGCATTTCTCTTGGCTCTTTATAATTGTTGTATAGGTAGCTGAAAAACTGCTTACTGTAAAATGTATTAGTGGCATATGTCCGGTTTTGACATATAGGTAGACGATGATCAAGTTCCAGCTGAAATATATGAAGATGAAGATGATGAAAATGATGAAGATAACTGGCGTAATGATTATCCTGATGAAGATGAATTCTTAGCTGAGGAAGATGACGAAGAAAAAGGTATGCCTATCACAAGTACTATTTGCTTTCATGTTGTGCATATATAAATCCCATCCATTTTCCCATTGACTTAAAGAAAACAACCGATAACACTGCTAGGTTACAGTTCTGCTCCTGCACTGGGTTAAATCTACCCAGAGGAGAATAATTTTGGATGGTCCTTTGTTAAGCCAGGAATTGGATGGGATGATCCACCTGAGTCCCTTCTAATTCAGGATACTGTGCAATTCTGTGATTTTTAGTGCTAAAGCAAAGGAAGCTGACATAGAATGAAGACAGAAAGAAGAGTATGAACTTCTGCTAGAGAAAGTGAACAGTTACAAGGTTTCATTGCAGCTCCTAGGTTTTAGTAACTGGCTTCAAAACATTACATTTTTCCAGCTGCACTGTATTTAAGAGCAGATGCTCTTGCAGACTGTCATCTAGACAAAGGTTTACCTTCTGTGGACCTACAGCTGCTTTTGCTGTTTTTGTGAAGTCAGAATTAAGAATTCCTTTTCAGGCTCTTACAACTGAAAAGGACTGCTTGATTTGAGAAGGAATAGAGGGCTTGGCTCCACCTGCTTAAAAAGAAAGGTCTTCTTTCTTAACTCCCCATCTCTGTACTCTCACGTATAGTTAAGTACAAATCAAATCTCAGCTAATACAGTTGTTCAAACTTCCTATTTGTTTACATGCATTACTCAAGAAGTTACAATAGTCTGATTAACTTGTTTAACTAAACAAAGGGATAACAGAAAAATGTTACTGCATTTTACTTTAGACTCTGAAGAGAGTTCCAGTGAGGAGGACCAATGTTACAGGAGAACGTGGAACAAGTACCGTCAGGAGGTTCTACAGGAATTTGGCTACGATGAGATCCAGGACTTGGATTCTGACTAAACAGCCTTTTTTTTTTTTTTGGAAAGTGAAATACATAGAACTATGGCAGTAGGACTGAAAATCCAGACAGCTGCTGTTGGCTGTTTGTAAGTGCTGAAAGGAAAAAAACAACAATCAATCAACACATGGAAAAACACTTTCTGCCAGAGGCTGTACTAATTGGGACAGTAGAAAACCAGTCTTTATCTGAATGAGCTTTAAGCTAAATTCTTGCCTGGCTGGCTTTAAATTAACACTTTGAAACTGTTGGTGACTGGCATAGTTCACCCTGATGCCTTCTGTCTAGGCTTGAGTACTCAACTGGAAGTCCAGCAACTGCTAAAAGCTTTTCTTACCATCCAAGCTGTCACAAATGCTCAGTCAACTTCAGCTGATTAAAATAGTTAGGTCTGAGTATGAACATCTGATGATGATACAATTCCACGCAGAAGTTGCTGTGTGACTTAAAAGAGAATATTCCACTAGTTCCACGATGCTGAGGTTATGACAGGCAGAAAGCTTCTTGTCTTGGCCGATGTACCAGGTTTCAGGAGGAACATTGTTGCTGTGATGGCAATTAGGAATCTCAGAAAAGTCACTCTCTCCTTGTGCATTGCACTATATTTGTTCCTGAACTTCAAGTTACCTTCTGTACAGGTGTTTGAGCATACAAAATGCCTTGAACCACCCATTCTTTGGCTCTCTGTCCAATAATTTCAGTGGAGCAATGTATGTGCATTTGAATTGTAAATAAAGAATCCTTCACTAAGTTTTCTTTGCTCAAAGATCAGAGAAGCTGGTTCAGCTGAAGTTACTTTAGCATTACTGTAACTTTACACAGCCTTCTGTAAGCAGGTACTTGACTGCTGGCACTGGCCTGCATTGTAATGTTGCCTAGCAGCACCAACACTTCAAAGGTTTTTGTTTTTACTTTTGTCAGGGAAACAGACTGCAGAGTTCATGTACTCTGGATAGTATATATGTATGTACACACTATACATATATACATAATTATATATATATATAATGTTGGCTTCTTTGTGTACCTACTCCAGTGTAGTAAATCTGAGACCATTTCTTGCCTTAATCGTAAGTGTACTTAACCTCGATTGCCAAAACATCCATTATTCTTGCTTCTACCAAGAATTTTAGGAGTTGCAGTGATAACTTTGCACTTTTTTTTTCCAGCATTAGATTGCATTAGTGCTGTTACAAGGATGGTGGAAGGTTTCTCCCCTTTTCTTGGACACAGGTGAATTGTCTGGCCTCCAGCTTTAATGTATATAGCAAGTAGAAGCTAAACCACACCACCACCAAAGTCTACTGAAATTCCATTCTGAGTAACATGTTCTGTTGTGCAGTAATTATTAAAAATGCAGGTCCTGTCAGCTCTTGTTGAAACCTATGAAGAATTTTAATGTCTGCAAGCATTCTTAGTATCCTGTACTACTCGCAGGTGTCGTTAAATTTCCCTCTTGGGTCCAGAAGAGGGCAGCATCACAACTGTTAGTCTCTGGCTTAAGTTTCTGGAAACGTACAGCTCATTCTCTTTGTTACACACTTAGCTTTTGCTGTACTGATAACCTAGCACCATCACCTGTGTAATTTTATGTGCAAACTGTAAAATTTATCCATCTGGCTGATCCCTAACAGTTAAAAAATCTTAAAATACTGAATATCTCCTTCAGCATAGCAATCACTTTTGTTAGAAGTATCCCCTAAAGCTGACAGTTACATGTTTAGACACTTACTTAAAAGTATTTCAACACTCTCTTACTCAAGTCTGTAACAAATGGCTGATACCCCATTATGGTCCGTCTTGAGCTGACTTTGTATGCAAGAGGTGCAGCAGGGACTTCATGGTCGATTAGTTCTGAATGGTGATAACAAGGTAACAGAGACCAAATGTTTTGTTTCTGCTCAGGAAGGACGCTGACTGTTAACCTATGTCACAGTCCTAGCCTGCTAAAGCTATGCTGCCCACTGGACAGCTGTCTTAACTTAGAAACTAATGTATTCTAATCACACATAAGACTAAAAAGCTGTAGTAAGAAAGCTAAATGCTATTTTTTTTTTATTTATTAAATAGCAAGAACACCCTGCATGTTTATGTTCCAACTGTGTTCAAATTTCCTCACCTGGAATTTTAACCTTCTCACATACCAACACTGTTTCATGAAAGTAGTTCAGACTCCATTTTGCATTTTCTGCAACTTGCAATTATCTACAGCTTTTTGTTTAAGATATCCTTGGACAAGAAGTCAGTACAAGAATCCAGATATACTCACTGTTATTCAAGGAGATGGTGGAAAGGTGCAGCAGTTTGAAGGAGACGTGGCTTCAGCCATAATCTCGTAGTCACAAGATTAAGTTCATGTTAAATGCACAATAACCATACACATGGACAAACTCAGGTTAGCTGAGAGCAACGCTCTGAATTAAGATAAAAATCATAGGGGTGTTTTTTGAAGGGTATCTTGCTTTGCTGGCCAAACAGTGGCTTCATGTTACCCTCTGGTACACCAAAGTCCAGTAGCAACATCCCAATGTTAGGCTTAGAGCTGTGAAGTTACAAATACTACTGCTCAGTAGCAGTCCATATGACACTATTACTTATACTTGGTTTCATTCTTATTTTCTTTTCCTGTCACTTAGTTTTCAAGATATAGATGCTGCCATGGACCATTATATTTGCTATGAAAGAGAAGTGCTCTGTTCCAGGAGTTTATAGATAGTCATTTTCTAGTGAACAACAATGATGGGGACTTTTCTGACTGAAGTAATATTGCCAATGTATGCTTGCAGAAACAGTTCAGAAACAAATGCTTACAAGCTTCAGACTGAACATTTTAATTATTAAAGTTCCATATAACTGTGTCGTAGATGACAAAGTACTAACAGCCTGACAGGAAAGAAAGAAAACAATCATTGAATCCTAAATCAAATCTTCAGCATCAAGGAACTCGTATCATTTGAGAAGTGCTTTGCTGATTAAATTCCTGCCACAGATAGATACCACATTTCCATGTAGCGTATGGAAATGATAAATTTCTCTTGAAGGGAGAGAAGTCTTTAAACATAGTAGCACAACTTGATTATTTTTTCTGCTAGTAATGACAAATTACGTGACATGATGCGATCAGTTGTCTTCTGGGATAAGAACTGAGATGGCACAGCAAATCATTTCATGCAAACATCCATTATAATTAAGTTGGAAATTGCTTCCGGTCCTTCGACTCAAAGAGGTTTTCAGTTCAACTTAAAAATGCATTACTCCACTTGCAGATTCTGCAGAAATCTGATTTGATCCATTAGCTCTTACCATTTCACTAGCAATTCTGAAGAAAATTCAGAACGAAGAGTATTAACGCATAGCTTGTGTACCTGAAATGAGTTGGTGACAATTATCCAATGAAAATACACCCTGAAAATACATCTCAGTATGATGTAATAATAATTCAATGATGAATTATCCAATGATCTCAGTGTAGGGGGAGGGTGTGAGGGCACGGCCTATATGCAGGAGTCTAACTGCAAGTACATGTTCAGTACTCTGAGAGATGTGTGGAAACAGTTTTCCCATTTTCTCCAGTTCCATTTATTCCCTTTCACTGTAATCACTTTACTCTCCTTCCTGTTCGTATAATGGCTTTGAAATTTTAGTTAGATTTGTTTTCTGATTTCTTTTCTTCATTTGTGTCCATCTCTGTTAAAACACAGCAACAGAGCAGCTGCATGTTTCGTGTGACCACATCTGCAGAGGAAATAAAAGACAGATCAGAACTGATGCTCATCTGAACTGTAATTATACAGCATGTATCCAAATAATGATAGTTAACGAATAATGAGTTAACTGTTGAGAATGCTGACTCACTTCTGTTAAGGGAAGTACTAACCAGAAAGGAAAGCACAAGTATTTTCCACTCAGTATTTTTAAACTATATTTAAAGCTGTTCTGTTGATTTCATTACGTCTTGCCCAGGGTGTTTTTCCTCTCAAGCACTCTGCCAAGTTACTGAAGTAAGACCTTTTTTCTTTATAACTAAGAGTGTAAAATTGGTAGAACAAAAAAGGAAAGCAAAACAAAACACACAGAAACTTTGAATGGCACACAGTAGTGAGAATATTATTGAGTATTTACATATGCACTAACTGCTGCAGCACCACATCCTGTTACATTCCAGAATTATGCTATAAATCTTCCTTCCCACATCCCTCATTGTGGTTTTCTCAGTTATGATAGCAGTGCACTGCTGGAGAGAAATGTATCACTGAACTGCAGTAATGCAACTGAAGGAAAATTCAATCTGTGTCTGACATAAACAGCATCTTTAAGCAACTGATTCAGTACAGCAAGACAGTTCATTTGCACAGCCAAGAACATCCAGCCCTTTTACACTAATCAGCCTTAATTAAGAAAAAAATATCATGTGCTAGATGAGACTGGAGTGTCTAAAAACTGAGGATAAATTCTGTAGAAAGCGGATAGTATTTTAAACATACAGTGAATAAAAACTGGATGTATAACAAACAAAGTCAGTATTCTCTTTCACCAGGACTGGCTGGGATGTAGTTAACATTCTTCACAGCAGTCCATATGGTGCTGCGCTTTAGATTTGTGGCTAAAACAGTGTCAGTAACACTGTTTTCTTGCTTTTCTTTTTCCTACCCTTTCCCCCCATACTGCTGGGGAGGGTGGGGAGCTCTGAGGGTGCTAAGCAACAGCTGGAGTCAATCCACCACATCACTCTTTTCATCAGCCAACTGAGATTCATTTTTCTCTCTCCTAACATTTTTCTCTCTCCTAACAACATCTACACCTGTGAAGAGACTTACCTAAAATCTTGTTGATAAACTGAGGTCTCCTCGATGCAGGTAAATAGACTCCCAAGAAAAAGACTGGAATTCCAGACAAAGCAATGGCAATTCCGATCAGTGAATTTATGGTGTCACTATAGAGTGGCACAACCACGAGAAATACTGAGCATATGCAGAATATTATTGGGAAAACCACACTGAGCTGGAGACAGAACAAAGATAATAGTTATCTACAATTGCATATTTTGGTGACAATAATAGTCTCTTCTCTCTGAATCCCCATTTGTGAAACTATTTGTACCTCCTCTTGTATATCTGGTTATATAGAACTGTAAAAAATAAGAATAAAAAAGTAGAATAAAAGTTAGAATAAAAGAATAAAAGTTCTTCAAGAGAACCACTGCTAAAAACTGCAAGGTAAAAATGAGGTAAGTCCTTGGTGTGCAAAGAAACTGTGCAGCAGAATTATATGTTTTTACACAAATCCATTCAATCTCAGGAAACAAGACTTTGATATTAAACAGACCCCAACAGAGTTAAACATGGTCTACAGAGACAGAATTAACTTCAGCAAGCATTCCTAATTAATGAAAACTACTTTAAGAAAATAAAGGTTCCCTACTATGTTAGCCTATTGAGCTAACAAGCTAGTTTTCACACACAGGACAATGGAAGATGTTTTGCATCCTTGATCAACTTGTAAGTTTGGGGTATAACAAGCATGTGCAGATTTTAAACAGTGCATTAAAGTTATGGACAAAGGAGGGATTTTAAACAATTCTGTATTAAGTACATTTTACCTTAAGAGGTCTGGGTCGATTTGGTTCCTTCCAACGTAGATATAATTGACCAGCAATAGACAGACCAACAAAAAACCAGTAACTGAAACTGAAGTAATTAATAAGCTTGAAGACATCTTGCACAGCCAGGTAAATCAGGGTCATAGCACACTGTCAGAAAAGAACAGGACTGAGATGAACAAGGGAAGTTTAAAACAGACTGTTTATGCTGCTTTTGCATTAAATTAACACCATCCTTTCCTCCTTGGTGTTCAGTAAGATTTTATGCCTTCCTCAAAATCCACAATCTCAGAAATCACCTTGATGACAGTCAATCTGAAGTTCTCTCTTGTGCTATCAATTAAACAATTATTTCTGAGTATTCCCACTGCTGAGATTTACTGACACTTCCCTTGGAGAGACAGGATTACGTGTACAATGCTGCTTACAATTTGGCCACAATTAAAAGAAATAATTTCTTAACCCTTATCAGTTTGTAATTACTCTTTAGTACCCATTAGAGGTTTTTATCTGTATGTTAGGTTATACAGTTGAATTTTTACAATTGATAATATCTTCTTCTTCAGTTTACTTTGCATACAGGAACCACATATTAATTTTAGGAATTGTTTTAATCTGTATTTAGCTTAGTGGAAACAAGTCTGCCAACAGATCTCACACAACAGTAGCTCAACAAAATAATCCAATCATATTCATTCAGTTTCAAATTTTCTTTGCTGTTAGGAGTACAGCAGACTGGGTTTTTTTTTCAGTTAAGAAGCTCTTTTAAGACTGCTACTGTGTTTTGAACTCCATTTCCTCTGTTGTCTCATTCCAGCCTATGTAAAAACAAGGTTTTAAGTAATTCATACAGTCACTTCTAGACTGTTGAAAAGAAAAGCAAAAATAACTTGCATTGAAAAGCAGTGCTGGCACAGGTGTGAATCTCTCTATATGGATCATAGACAGCAGATCAGGAAGGTGACCTTCTCGAGATCCTACAAAAAATAGCCTGGAATAAAAAACAAATAAAATTTTAAAAATCAAAGTAGATATTGAGGCCATAAGACCAGAAAGAACAAATTACAGAGGAAAAAAAAAAACACAATACCATTCAAAATGTGTTTACATCACTAAATTTTCACACTTTAAACTGGAAAATGGACTCAACCACACTTGTAAAGATGTACTTTACAACAATCATTGAAAGATATATAAGCTTTTAGAAACATGCCATTAACAACCACTTTTTAGAAAACAGTCCTCCAGGAAAACTAAAAAATGTCTGGTAACTGAAATAAAGCCCTATCAAACAAACAAACAAACAAAAAAAAAAACACCAGAAGCTACTGCTGAAAACATTGCAGCTCATAGCAGTACAGTTTCCAATGACAACCAGAAGAGTTCGTCAGATCCCTATAAAGAGCTCACGAGTCAATCATGTCTGATTTCAGTATCAACTATAAATTGTTCTACATGGGCTATCTCATGTCCATGTTTCTTCTATATAGAGACATAATGCATACATTCAACAAAGGATGCTTGAACAGATCTATTTATACCAGTAGCTACACCTATAATCAGTGCTCAGAAGGAAGATTCTAGTTTTGGGGCTGAAGGTTCATAGCAACAACTATTAAAGCTTTTCACTTGGAAAAAAAAGATACTTTGATTACAAAGTAAGTTCAAAGTGAATACATTTAAAAACAAGAACTTGCCCTAACAATTCCATCAGGTGGGTGGTAAGAAAATTCAAGTAAGTAGAAGACATGAGAACTCATCTCACAGATGACATTCATTTGACCTTTAATTGTACTCTGCATACACGGATAAGGAAATCTGGAGGAAGTAAGGCAGTGCTTAGGGTGCCACTACATACACATGCTGTGTATTACTTCATCTGTTACTTTATCTATTTGTTATGGATTCCAGTACAAAAGTGCTTTTGTCACTCCCATAACAAACGGCTGCAATAATAACATAAAAGAATGCAGAAGAACATTTGTTAAACATAGATACCTTGATGATGCTAGAATTGAAGCATTAAGTCCACCAAAACAAGAAAAGGCTACAGCAATTGGAATTGTCCAACCGAAGATACCAAACACCTCGTCAGCAAATGTCTGATAAGAGAAAAAACAAACATGAAAACATCTGTAACAAAGCTTGTGTAAAACAATGTCATCAAAGCTTTTGTTGCAAGAGAACATGAAAAAATAATAGCACAGTAGGGAGAATCTAGGATGCAGCACAAAGCAGCATGCAACATTTCTCATTATTTCTTGATTTTAAACAAGAACAGAACTCTTTACCCAAGCGCCTGGACTCATATTTTCTGTTCACAAAGTAATTCTCACAAAAGACAGCAGCATTCTTACAGTTTTCACACCGATCCTAGTACATCTGATTAAGTCTAATGTTGTTAATGAACGCAGGTATAGCATGTTGACTAGAGAGAAAATAATGGATACAAACATGATTACATATCCAAAACAGGAGCGCCGTAATGAAAATAAAAACAGACACTAGCACACATGCTGTTTATGGTTACTATACTAACAATATATCTTCTTTACTTGCTTTTCCAATTTCCTAAGCAACTCCTTTTCGCCCTCCTTTATCTCCACCATCAGGGCCCCTGGGCTCTAGTCTCACAAGGCCACTAACAGAGTACGCCGTTTTTCAGACAGTCATTTGTTAGTGGTGATAGACAATACTGCAGGCCAGCTGTGATGTGACCTTCCATAACACAGTGCTGAAGCTAAGCCAGAAGCCTCAAGATTTCCCAGCAAGTACTAAGAGCCACTGAATGCTAGTGATCTGAGAAGCACAGTAGAATAATTTCCATCCTATCTACTGACAGCTCATTACTCCCATGATGTCTTTTCCTGACATGAACAAACAGTCAAAGTAGTGAAAGGATCAGGAAGCACTAAATCATTACAGAACAGCAATGTATGTACTTATGTTTAAGTGGTCTTCGAAAAAACAAAAAAACAATACCAAAGACTTCGTGGGTATTAAGACATACAGAGTAAATATTTTATATCTCAGCAGGTAGCAGTAGTTTACACATCTTACAAACCTCTCTCTAAATCACTTCAGCTATCTTCACCATTTTCAAGATCATCAGACACAAAAAGCCTACATTCCAGCTCAGCTTTCTGCAGGTCTGTCTTTTCTACTACAAATTTGTCCTTTGAATCAGCTTTTACTTTCCTGATACTTTGGACCATCATCTCCCTCTTGGCCTCCCCTCATCACCATTGTTTTTATGAACTAGGAATGTAAAGTTGGCTTCAACAGTGGTCTATTTTTGATTTAACTGTTCAAGGAACACAATAATCAAAAGCAACACATTATGATCTGACTTCAGAAGGGGTATGATAAAGCCTACATTAAATTCTGTTGATTTTTTTCGTGCAATGAGTGATTGATTTTTGAAACAAAACCCTGCATATAGCTTCAATCTAATGCAGAATACTCAACAAGTTTTGGTTTTATGCCAGTAAAAAACAGCGTGTTTTTTGTCTGGGCTGACAAACTGCTTTGTGCAGCACATCATCCAGGTGAAGGTTCAGAATCCAATTCTGCTTAGCAGTACACCATCATCCATCATAAAAAGGAAAATATATTCCATCCTTTTGTGTAAGCTAGTTGAACCTCAGCAAAGAGGGACAGGATTTCCTGCTGATAAGGGACAACACAAAAGCGCGTAATTACTTTAATGAGAAGCTAGCTAAAAGGTTCAAAGTTAACTGTGTTATCCAACCTCACTCTTACTAAAGCACCACTCTTCCTGAGCTCTTTTTTCATATGTTAGCATACATTCCCTCAAAATGCAGCATCAACACAGGGGAGAAGAAAAATGCACACACAAACTCCCACAGAAGTTATAAAAATTGTATACCGTGGATTGCCCATTCTCAGTCCACTGAAACAAAAAATGCAAGTAATAGTTTATACTACAGTATATAAAAGATTTTTGCTGCTCAAGATTAACTATTAGAACTCAGCGCTTCTCTTGAGATGTTTGCCAGATCTAAATATAGCTCTGACAGAACTCACCCCACAAAGCAGAACACATTTTGTAGTAACCCAGTGAAAGCATTACAACTTCTCCAAAACAGATTAAGAATGAGGACTAGATGAAAATTCTAACAGACAACTGTCGCAAGGATGTTCAGCCATTTTAAAGGATGATTTACGCCTGGACTGCCTTATTTCCCAAGTCAAACAGCAGGTAAAGTTAGATACCAATCCTGTAACTGTCAGAGGATTTTTTTTAAATATGCAAAGCTAAAACAGAACTCACTCAACAAGATGTTAAAGGATTAAGTTGTTTAGTAAGGTTGCTTAAAAGATAAGCATTTAGGTAAGTAATGTTAACAGCTGTGATTAAAAAAGAGCAGGAAAACAAGGATGTCATCTTATGCTACGGGATGCAAATTAGCTGGAGAATCTTCTTCCCCAAAAGGCAGGTTTGTGTTTGTCCTTCGTAAGCATTTTCCAGTTGCTTTTAGAACACCTAGCACAGGGCCACTGTAGAACGCAAGATGTGAAACTAACTCAAAGTCCACTTCCATCCTAGCTTACATATCCTACCTTTCTAAGATGTGCAAAATAGCATTAGCATATCTTGAAAAACAGAAATCTGTCACATGAACAGTAAAACCCAAAGAGCATTAAGGCAAAGCTGTGGTATCACTTCCACAAATTATACACAAATAAAGATGTTACAGAGTCAACGTATTCCAGATGCAGACTTGTGTAAGATACGTAACAACTGTTGATCCACCTCAGATTCTAAATGACTAATTTTTCTGGACTTGTACCAGTCAGCCCCCTTGAAAGGGAGAGTAACCTACTCGTGGCCTACAGCCACACTATCATTTCTGTTCATTTCCTAACACTGGTTGGGATTCTTGAGAGAACAGAGGATGGAGCATTAACAGTAAGAGCTTAACTTTACCAGGTAAGATAAGGCAAAAGAATATTTTAATTCAGAATGAGCTACAAAGTTCAACTTGGTCTGTCAAGTAGACCTACCTGCTAAATGATCTTCCAATAAAACAAAGTTGCTCAGCCGAAAGGTACCTAAGTGTCACTGAACTTTGTAGAGATAGTATCTAGCTTAACATGGCAGCTATAGACCCAAAGGTTTTGTGCAGGTGTTTTCTGACTTTGCTTTCAACATTAAAAATTAAAAAACTAATAATAATTGCCAAGTTCAAAATTATTACTAATACATAAATCGTACTTTGATCCTCCACTTAAATACTAGTAAATCCCACAACACTTCTATTTTGACAGATGCTAAGAAATGTCATCACAAAGGCTATGCTATAGTGTTTCTTTCACAGGAGGTATTACTGAAATTTAAATAAAAGTGGCCATGATAAGCATTCAGCTGCATGCACAGCAGATGGTTATCCTGCATACGAAAGAAGGGCAGAGAAAAGTACAAAAAACAGATGAGTTATCAAGCACATATACCAGGTGCAGTATACCAAGAGAAAATAAAAGGAGAGGGAGAAGAGTTAGTGGCTGCTTTCTGCTGAAACCCTAACTTTATGACCATGAATCCTCCATGAACGAACTAGGGCTAGGCTCTGAACTGAGCAGCTGACCAATTCCACTTTAACTACCACTACTTCTGGGAGCAGTGAAGTGCACTTTAAAAACAAATGAGCTGGCAACAGGGGAAAGAATGGAGCATTTGTAGGAGTATGTGGAGGATGACAGAGGAGCCTACCTGGAGGCAGCTATAGCAGAAGCATTTAGTCCACCATAACAGGAGAAAGCCACCACTATGGGGATGGATTTCTTCTCAGGTTTCTTCTGAGAAAGTCTAAAGAGCAAGAAGGATTAAGAGATTAAATTGTCATCTCTGCTATAGTCTGTCAAGTCCTGTAGCCCAGACTAAAACTACAACTGCTTCTAATAGCTAGGAAACATAAAAGAATTCAGTGGCTTATACAGCACTTGCAATTAAAGATTGTCTTTTTATGCCCTCCCATATATTGGACATGTAAGATATACACATATACACATACCGTGTAGAAAGACATGCACCTGGAATCACTTCCTTCATTTGGATTTTTTTTCCCAAGCCATCAACAGGGAAAAATAATGAAGGGAGAAGTCAGGCGCTCCCAGCCATGCACTTCTCAGCTGAACTGCCTGCACTGCCTCACAACTGAAATGTTACACATTACTCCCAGAAGAACTACTGAAAACTGAATTACAGCTTTGTTTAAAGACATGAATGACTAATTTAACTACATTTTCGTCCTGGTTTAGTTTGATCTCATGATCATCAGCTGGTACTCTGTGAATGGTTGTAAGAACACTTCTGTTCTTTTGAGTGTCCAAACAATCATTCGGTATGAATGCCCTGAACTAAGTGCAGCAGGAATTACCCCACATAAACTGCTGCCACAACAAAACACACGAGATACCACCTTACACCCAGTAATACAGGCACATGTAATAATCAGAAAGACTCGCATTTATTTTAGGAACCACAAGATGAGGACTGCCTCAGCATACTTGGCTGCACACAAAAAGTGCATGTAAAGGCACACAAAAAACGTCAGACTGTACTGAGAGCACACGGAGCTGCAAGCAATGCTGGCAAGTCAGAAAAACAGTACTGATCAGGGGTAAACACAAAGAGAATGTACTCCAACAGGAACCAGAAATTTATACAAAGCTACACTGAAAGACTATGAGGTATTTTGATTAGGAAGGCTTAAAAGGCATCTACAGAACCTCTTTAAATAGCTCATTTCAAGAACTTACTGCACATGCAAGTTTTTCCAGGCTTAGTTCTACAACATTCTTACCCTTATATGCCTCATATAGAGCATTAAAGAGATTGTGAGCAGTCTGACTAGTATCTAGGAAGTGCAATCAATTCTGTTTTGACTTTTCTCTTGAGGAAGAGTATAAATGTAACCCCACATTACAAGATTTGGCAGTCTGAACTACTGCCTGCTTTCTCAGTTTTCAGCTTCTCAGGCCTTTTAAGGGGCTAATTCCTAAGGGAACAAAACCCATGATTTATGGCAATCAGGAAGCTGCCCAAATAAAAAAAAACCAAAACACTGAGCACATCAAGTTTCTTACACCATCATAGACCACATTTCTAAGATACTGTATGACGTCTGTTCAGTTCGACCAAGTTAGATTTATTGTCACATTTTAAAGACAGGAGAGAGGGAGAACATCAACTGGAGGCACAGCCAGAAAATTGTGAAGGTGAAATAGAAAGGCACTTTAAGCTGTTCCGCTCTCCTGTCACTCTTGCTTCATCTGCCATTGTGCTGGTTGAATTATTTAAATGGGCATAATTATCTACTTGTATTTCTTCCATTATAAGATACAGAACATGTATTTCATCTAAAGGAACCTTACTGGGAGGTGCAAGTGCAACCAAGGACAGTGGACATGACCCAGGCAGCTAAAGACAAGCAGGTTTCCCTCTTCAGGAAAGAAGCCAGTAACTGGCCAAATGAAGTAAGAGAAGCAACACACAAGGTCTAATAGTAACTTGGCAGTTTCTGGCTAAACTCAGAAGGAAGCACATTTCAAAATTTGTTCAACTATACACCACAGAAAATTAAACATCCAAGTCACACAGATTTCCACATTCCTATTTCACTGGAGGAGGAAGTATGCCAAACCAAAGCAAGTCTGTTCTAGAACATGAGCACACCAGGTTAAACAGGACTGATCAGTGCTGGACTCACAGGATGTAACTCAAAGACATAGCTGAAATGGTCATCTGTATTCCAAATCTACAGACAGTGATGTACAGCCTTGTGAAAGATGACAGCCAGCTATGCAAGGCAACCAACTGCTTCCATCATTTTTAGCTTTTCTGACTAGAAGAAGTAAGCTGACAAATATTACCCACTACACAAATTCAATCAACCAGACAGGAAAAAAAAAAAAAAGAAAAAAAAGAGACAACCACACAGAAGAAGCAGGTTACAAGCTACGTTCACAGGCTATGTCAGCTAGTACAATCCTTCCTGTTAGGAGACATGGTAGCCCAAAAAAGATTAAGTGATTGAGAAGCCACCTGCCCTATCCACAAATAAAAATTAGAATGCCACTTTTAATGGCAAAAAATAGTTGTTCAAGGATGTGGGAAGCTTGAAGAAAATTTCTGCACCTTTTTCTATGTGTATTTTTGCTATAGAGGAACTGCCTCATATCCGTAAATCTTAACAGCAACGGTTGTGATGGTTTGCATACAGAAGTAAAACAGAAGTAAGAACTGAAACCCTGGCAGGAATATTTGAGAAAGGAAGTGATTTTCACATGATCAGCAAATGGCTGCAAAGCATTTGCAGACTCCTAAGCTAGCTGATGCCTCATTACTTCACTTAAAAAAAAACACCTCCGTTTCTTAACTGAGTTTCTTAGCTGTGACAGCGGATTTAAACCACAAGTGAAGCTTATACTGAACTATAGGAAGGATACTTCGTATCGTTTAGTTTCATATTAAATCTTGGTAAGATCTCTTTCACCTCTCAGCCATTAAGAAAAATAGTATGCAAGGTGATGTGCAAAGATGCACTACTGCTATTATTTCTTTTACTTGGAACATTTCCTCTTCTCGTTTAAAAACTAGTGGCAAGCTCCTATCTCAAAGCTGTTTGACTGAAATGAATAGGAGAAAACTATTCCTTCCCAAGCAGACATAGGCAGAGACTAGATTTAGCAGCTGCTTTACTACACAAAAGGTTCTGAAATGCTGCAACAGTATTGAAATTTTTCTTTAAAAAATCCTTATAGCAGTTACATGAAAATTACCACTTACAAGACAGAAAGGAAACTACAGCAGTCTGTGTCACACATCACATGCAGTCTACATGAGCAGACCACGAGTGTAGTCATGAAGAAACTCTCCCAGTTATTGCCACCTGCTGCTTAATGCTTCTCATTGTTCAGCAGTCTCAGAGCTAGAGGCAGCTTCCCTTTTAGGACAGGCTAAACCAGAAGGCATATTCCAAGAGTGTACCTACAGCATTCATTTACTGCACTCTGAAATATCAGCAAGTATTACACAGAGTGTGCATATCACATCAGCAGTTCTACTCTACCTCATTCCTGCTGAGGTCCACATTAATTGTTAATATCAAGCTTAAAGTTGATTTCACAAAACTGGGCAACCAAATTTGCAACAGCAATGGAAAGGAATTATTAATGAGTCATATGTTAAGTTCAGCTGAACTTTCACCTTCTGATTCTAAAAGGAATATAAGTAATGGCACTCAGCAGAATGCTGTTTGCCAGCTGATGACACGTCTCAGCAAAAATACCTGTAGACAGTTATGCCTTTAGTTAGTTAAAACTTATAAGTGCAAGTATTTGGCAATCCTGAGATCCAGTGAAAAAGCACAGTCTTAGATGTCTAAAGTCAATCGTCCAATTAAGTTCCACTAAAACTATCACAGAGCATAAATCCCCTAGAATCTCAATCATATTTTCATTCATGTTCTAGTCACCTAATATCTCAGCAAGCAATTAGATTGACTGAGGATAAAGTCACCACTAAGCCTTCCCCCTTTTTTTTTTTTTTTTTAAATCCTCCATTTTCACATGAATCCCATAATAGAGAGGAAGACCTGATCAGTTCTGTATACTGCAATTTCATGTAAAATTACATGGCATATATACACACATGCACAAATGTATATACACACAAATAAATATACACTTGCTTTTGATCAAAAGTCCATGTCAAATAACTACATAAGTACAGGTAAAACCATAAAGAATTAGCCTTGGGTTTCACGTGCATATTAATGTCCAGGCATCCCTGATCCCTTCTTTATCCAGCCACTCATTCCTGCTGCAGTGCAACCATGAGCTACGCACAGCCACGAAGACTGGACAGGCCACAATCAGAGCCATACTTCTCAAGACTTAACGAAATTTAAGTAAGTGCTCTTCCCTAACCTTCTGCCCAAATGCATTTAAACAAGAGTTTGCTGATTGGCTAAACCAGTTTTTATCTCAGTAATCCTTTGTGGGAACCGAGTGGTATTTCATTCATTTTGCTTAATTTAACTCTCTCTGCCCATTGCCTAGCTACTTTTAATTTTAGAATCAGCGTGGGAATATGAGGGGGAAAAAAGACTATTTCTTTTCCTCCAATGTAAATACCCCCAAAAAATGGTGAGATTTCAACCGTAAAATCTAAAGGATAAATAATCAGAAATACAGCTACAGGAAAAGAAAGCAAAACAGAACAGAACCCCTTCACCTTTGTATAATGACTAGCTTTGAGTATAAAACACGTTTTGTCCAGCTTTCATTTTAAGAAGCTTTATACTTTCATTGGACTTGAACTTTTATCCTATACTGAAAAGAACACATTTTAAAATACTAGAAGTTGTTGTAATTAATACAACCTTGGGAAGACAGGGATTTAAGTTATTGAAAAGGAGATACAAAGCTAAACTTTGTCATAGCTAAGCTGCACCACGTTCCTCTCCAGATACGCATCACACCAATGAACACCCAAACAGAATGTTGAGCTTTTTAAATACTGCAGCAGGAAGGAACATAAAAGACTATTATGTACTAACGAGCCTAATTTACAATCAGTTCAAAGCACACAAGTCTTGTTACTATGTTTTGCATAGAAGCTAACAAGTTGTACTGAGTTTACTTGATTCAGTCCAGCCATATATTATTATTGCACATGATTTCATTAACTATTTTCCATTTTAAGATCAAATTTTTCATGGCAAGTCTTTTCACCTCTCTGTATTTGCTGCAGTAGTACAAAAGAGGAAGGACTTCTTTCCCTATTTTGTTCCTCTTTGAGAAACACATCCCTAAAAAGTGAAGGGTGAGCAACATAGCGAAGTGCTGCGCAATCAACTTACCACTGCCACAGCATCACTGGAAAGGACAGCTAGAACATCCAGCACTGAATAGTAAGCTACATTGGTCATAATGTAGATGACAGTCACAATCGGCATAGACACAGCAATAGCCAGAGGCAAGTTCCTGTAAGACAAGGAAAAAATAAAACCCACAGCCAAAGGAAAAAATCAGTAACAGAATTATCCCACTGATTCGCACTCTTTACCTTACAGATGAAAGGTATGAAGATAAAATTAAAACTTCAGAATAGGTATCCCTGGAAGACTTCAGTCTCTTTCAAAACTGGAAATTCTATATAGAATACTAGCAGAATTAGAAACATAGTACAATATGCTTCAACATAAATTATGTTGAAAGGGAGATTCTATGCAGCTGTTCTTCAACAGCCAAACTTTACGGTTTCCAGATCAGTGATAACAGCCCTCAAATCCACCTGCCTTAAATTATCTCCTACTGGCCATGTTAAGCACCACAGACAGAATCCAAAGGGGCAAAGCTCTGAGCCACTGCACTCTTTCTCCCTGGAAAATGCTGTAGCTCCAGCACTAGCATAAAAGCAAAAGCCTACATCTCATCCACACTCAGCACAGAACAAACCAATCAGGCTCCTTAATACTGGTGATTATGGACTTGGTTTAGTGTGGACTTGCAGCACGAGACACATGGTTGGACTTGAAAACAGATATATGCTGCACTTCTTTCAGCTTCCCTCTCCCAATCTCTCACTTTAAAATCAAACACAGAATGGTGACACAGATGAGTGTATGACACGAACACAACAACAACAGACAAAGCAAAGGAACAAAAATCCCCACAAAACAAAAATGAACCATACTTTGGAAGATTTTTCAATGTCAGGATACTGCAGAAAGCTGGAATTTTAATTTCATCAGCTTCAATTGTTACCAAGAATGAAAGCTGTGTAAGGCACTAATGCCTGTAATTGACCAATGTACCTAAAGAAGTTTTCATCAGCTATGCATCCTGCAAGACACTTTTTTCCCCAAAGAACACACCTAACAAGTGTTGTTTTTTGTTTTTTTTTCCTTTCAACACAGAACAATACAGTACTTTTGAGATGATGGGAAAGTACAGCACACAAGAGCAGATATCTTCCAGCAGGAGCAAAAACATTTAAAATGCAAACATACACATCTGTTTTAAACATGTATAACAAATCTTTGCAAGATAATTTGAAGAAATACTACTGACCTGAAATTCAGTCTGACTGAAAATGGTTATTTTTAGAATTAAAAATAATTATCTGCTACTTTATATTTTCAATACACAACTCTACTGTTAAATAAACACAAAGCACAGAACTCCAGGGTAACAGAAAGAATTGTACAAGTCCACTTTGTTAGGAGAACTGAAAGAAAACAACAAGAACTCCTGTGTTCTTTATCTTCCAGCTATAGCAATCTGAGCTGTTGCTTATAATAGGAAGCAAAAAAAAAATCAAATGGTATTCTATTTTTAACGTAAAGGTGTCTGCTTACAGACTCATGACTGAACAAGACTAGTGTAGTCAGTGACAATTTTACACCATAAATCCATGTAAAAGATAACATCCTTCAAGATTAAATTAGAATTATTACACAGATAAGCACTGCCCAAACTTACATAGCTGCTACAGTGCAGTACTAACACCTGCTGCAACCAGTAGTATGTGCACGTTTGAACCAAGAGCTTATCAAACATTGAGTAGAGCATCCTACAATCACCTAGATTCATTAGTTCTCACAACTTTACTTAAAGCTAATAATTCTTAGCTGGTGATTATCCGTGACCATGCCATCAGAGTATGGAGTAGTTTTTACACAGAACTCTTCAGCAAAAGGGAAACACAAAATGAACAACTGGGAGGTACCCAGGTTTTAGAAAGCTCAAATCTCTCACCTTTCTGGGTTTTTGATCTCTTCAGTTACAAAATTGAGTGTATCCCAACCAGAGTAAGAAAACAACGCAGAGTAGAGTGCGAGGGAGATGTCTCCAATATCAACAGAAGATCCCTCAAAAGAGTTCTGAAAGTGCGATGAATATCCTGCATACAAGAGAAGACACAATGAGGTGCAGGATAGTCACATATATCTAGCAGCTTCTTTCAGTTTGGCACAAAGATACAAAACTCAGAAACCACAGCTCCCTCAAAGCTGCTTACTGAACCCTTTTTTTTATTTCCACTCAGTGCTTCAGCCATGAGACTAAGAGGAGCATTTAAAGTACTAAAAACTATGCTCTGTGGATGATACCACCACTGTAACTGCACACCTTTGTGCCCAGAATGGCACAGAAGGTTCAGGAACATTAAATTCAGACTGAGCTACAAACATATAGCAATGACCATACTCAGGCTGAAGGTATTTTCTTTTTTTAAATAACACTCATAAAATAATTCTCTCTCTCCTGCTATTAGCTTTTAAACTTTCGATCATTTAGACTATGCATAAAATGAAGACTATGGCTGTTTTTAGATAACAGTGGCAATACATAAAAGCAGATATCCAAGCTTTATCTATTAATATCCGAAAACAGAACAATAATGAGAATATAAGATATTGCTGAGATAAAAATTTTCCCAAGCTAAGAGGGCAAAGTTATTTTTTTTGCACCAGCATTTGTGAGAATGTGTGTTATCTTCTGAATTTCAGAAGCCAAAATACCCTTATCATGGCAGCTGAATATATTCAGACTACTTTACACATACAGACCAAACACAGAATAGTGACTTGTTATGCCATTCCAAAACTCTGCACTATGCATCCCAAAGTCCTTAGACTTCATCAGAACTGGACAGGGAAGTATTTGAGGCCTCTCGTCTACCTCTGCATCTATTCCCTGCTTTTTATCTTAATTACAAATCACTATTCCCTTGGCAGAAACATAGGCAGAGTAACTGCTGGGCTAGATTGCTGTTTTCCTTTAGTATTCCCCACAATGGGCAGTAAAAGGCACAAAACGTCTGAGCAACCAGTTATCTTATTTCTCCTAGCTCAAAGTCAACCAATAGGACAGCTTATCATGATATAATATTGCTTTAAGATTATAAGCTTACCCTGGCATATTTTAACAATTCCAGTAACGATGATGGCAATAAGAGCAGAAACTTTAGCATAAGTGAATATATCCTGCACTCGTGTTCCCCATTTTACATAGGCACAATTTACAAATGTTAGAAGACCTGGAGGTGGGGAGAAGAAAAAAAATAAAAATTAAAAAGCTATTTGAACATGATTCAATTTAATTCATTTTTCAAAGATAATCCTAATAGCACTCACCTGTTAGACTACTACTTAAACTAAGCAGAGTACCAGTACATAGATACTAAAAAATACACTTGTGGAAAACAAAAACAAACAAAGGGAATGCATGTTTTAAAGGCTCATGAAACACACTGTTTCAAAAGAGGCAAGGAAAGACCTTCCACACTTTGGTGGTTTCTCTATTAACACGACCCATTTCCTAGTTACTCCTCATCAGATGCATTCTGTAACAATTTTGAAGCTAGAGAAACTACTGCATAAAATTATTAACTTAAATTTACCAACACAGTTCTGATAAATTAAAGATTACCCCAAAATTCCTTCAAGTAAACATTTAAAATAGTGCTTTAAAAGGTTTTCTCCCCCTTCCTTGTTAAGTATGAGGATGAGTTCAACATCCACAAAGTATTAAAAATACTGAACATGGTCACAGGTAATTCACTGCTCTTTTCTGGTTGTGTTATACTGAATTAACAACTGAGACTAGAACAGATCTGACCAAAGGACATGGTCTGTAACTAATGCAATATTACGTCAGGGGATTGAAATGAGATGATACTGAAGGTCTTTTCCAGAACTATTCTATGGTTCTGTATTTTTAGGAATTGGTGGCAAGTAATGCATATTCAAAGTACATTCTTCCCTCTACTCACAATAAATCAGAATCAGACCTATTTCACAAGATCAAAATGGAACTGAAGTTCCAGATTTCACAAGTATTTTACTAACAGTCCCAGACTAAACTTAATCATATGATCAACTTCCTCCCAAAAAATGCTTTTCAAGCTACTGTTAAAATTCATTCGTGGCTCTCAACACTTTGCCTTTTCCTCAGGTGGAAAGTCAGACAATCTCTGCCTGAACTCCAATGTTGAATACTGCATAGGATTCAATATCTCCAGTGTCCTTTACTCAACAAAATACAAAGTCAGTGAACATTTTTCTTATCTGGATTCTCATTATATTTTTTTATTCCAACCTTTATGTATTTTCCTCCAATTTTCAGAACTTCCACTAGCTAGCAAGAACGTGGTTATATTCCACTGCAGCTTTTATCTCTGCAGGATTTTCTTGTACTGTGTATTTCTAATACGTGCATACATAAAAATTCAACTTGATAAAGAAGTAAGGTGGCAGCAAATCAAAATCAGAGATGTGATAAATTATCGCCTGTCCCACAATAGGATCATATTATTCTTGGGTTAAGATATAAATGCAATAAGCACAGTTACCAAACAGAAGAGTAATAATTTAAAAGATAACAAAAGAAAGGTAATGATCTCATTGCTGGTGCGGATACCGTAGAACAGCTGAACAAGACCCCAGAGCCTGGTAAGGGGGGAAAAACAGCTATATCAAATTTCAGCAGGCAGGACTGCCAGCCAGCAAAGAACTCTCACAAAAAAACAACCCTGCTTGGTCTCTGCTTTTCAGAATAAACAACCGGTATTACTCACAGAGTATTTGCTCACAGGGTGTATTTCAGCACTCAAATATTTTTAAAGGAATTTTCAATTAGAAGCATTTGTTATTATCCCTTATTTTGAGTTCGGGTTTATCCTCCAGGTAAAATGCTACTATGGTATCTTTAAAAAAGATGAACAAAAGAAAACAATGAAGAATCTGAACAAGTCACATTCTTTCTTTTACTAACACTATTCTTTCGTGTTTCCTTCAACTTATTATCATTTAGCTATTCAGAGTTGCTGAGAACTGCCATGTTTAGTCCTGCAGCACCACATGCCAACCCAGTTTCCGAAACAAATGACAGATCAGGGCTGTGTTAACTCTAAAACAGACCTCACTGGGGTACTGCAAACAAAACAACATCACCACGAGCCTATCTATTCTCACATACAATCTACACCTACCCAGTGCCCAGACTTCCGCTGCCAGCAGCTTCATCAATACAGCATTAATCTTATCTACAGGTAAGGTCTGATACAACTTCAGCCCTGCCACAGAGGCTTCAGCAGCAACAACAGCTGCATGAAGCTGGAGAGCAGGGATGAGTGTGAGCACTGAGTCCTGGAACAAGGCAGGACAAGCATTTAAACCACAACATGGACCGTTACAATAAGCCCTTCATCTCCATGACCGTGACCTTGCTGTCATGCCTTCACTTCAGAAGAAAAGTCAGGGAGGAAAAAAGTATTAAAAAGAAAAAAAAGGAAAAAAAAAAGTGCTCGATTTCCTCTCTTAGCAACAAATCAGTGCCAGGATACCTTGGGACAGTATCTGTTTAAGGAATGTGGATGTGATGTCGCAGGTCCTTCATTCCTGCACGTTTTTGTCACAACAAAACGTGGTCACATCTGAGGGTGGGGAGAGAAGGGAACACAGTTGAGCAAGCTGTCAGATATTTTTGGAGAAAGTATGTGATTATTCTTCTCATCAGCTGTGCCCCTTGGCTCACATGAGTGCTTTCCCAGCAATAACAAATTAAACCCCAAAAATGGAGAGGGGATTGTTTACAGCTAATTCCAGAGGTCAACTGTTTGAAGCACACACTGCTACTGTGTCTGTTCCCTCCCCGTAAGTCCTAAACAGACAACCACACAAGGAACATCACAGCTATTTCAAAAGGCTCTCTGTTGCCTCAGAAGGGAACCAACTAGGAACAGCACATCTCCTTCCCGCAGCACGCCGCTGGCAGTAAAAAGCTTGACTTCCCTATCAGTTGCATGATAAGAACATCAGGTTGACAGGGAGGCCAGGCTTCACAGCACGTGGTGAGGCTGCACAGTATGTAACAAAGGGTTGCCATGCAGACTTCATGGAAAGATATTTTTCACCATGTACAGGAAACGAAGAACACGTATGTAGAATAAGCACCTAATATGAAATACTTAAAATTAAGACACGTAGTACAATCAGTTCCATTCTTTTCATGCAGCAAAACAGTTCTGATTTGAAGCACATGATGCTGCTCCTCTGTACTGGCTAACCAAGTTAGCTATCCGATTACAAACATTTAAGTACACTATCTGCACACAAGATTTCCTGACTTCAAAACAGCTTTACAACAGATACAACTTTTTTTGGTGCTACTGTTAATCACAAGCATAAAGAACCTTGAATGAATGATGACTGCCAGGGTTTGGAACTAGATCATCTTTAATGCCCCTTCCAACTCATGCCATTCTGATCTTCTGAAAATTGACCAGAGTAATTACCTAAGCACATCTACACTGAAAAGTTACAGAAAAATAAATTACAGTAGAATTCACAGCATAAGAACAGCTCGTAGACCAAGAGTATCTTGGGGTTTGATTTAATATACCTCTCTGAGGGAAAATAAACTTTTTTTTTTTTCCATTTTTCTCATGTAAGTCAACTTAGAAGATTTAAACATTGCTCAGCTTCTGAAATAGAACATGACAATTGATAGAATAATACTTCTAAGTTGTTCACATGCTGGAAATCATTGTTTTTACTAGTGTAACTCAAATCATTTCAGTACACAACGACACTGGGATTTGGCAGGATTTGTTTAACAAAGCTTAACTGCAAATAAAAATATTACCATGGTAGAAATACTTACACTCACAAGCAGCTGCTATGAGACGGCAAGCAATATATGGAGGATCACAGGATGGGAAGAAAGGCTGAACTATGTAGTTAGCAAAGGTGATCGCAATAACCGCCTGACTAGTTGGCTCAACAATTAGAAGTGACGTCCACAAACGAATAAAAGCAATGAAGCTCCCAAAAGATTCCAAGATGTATGCATAACTGGCTCCTGATTTTGTGATAGTGGTTCCAAGTTCAGCATAGCAGAGAGCTCCAAAGACTGAGAAAATCCCTCCAATCGCCCAAATTACTAGAGACAATCCATAAGATTTGCTGTAGATGAGAACTCCTTTGGGTGAGACAAAGATACCTGAACCAATCATGTTGCCTACTATCAGGCTTATCCCGTTTAGCAAAGATATTTCTTTCTTCAGTTGCATTGTGTTTTGGTTTCCATCCTGTATTTCCGAGCGGTCATCTGGATCTGTCTTGTCTGATTTACTGACAGGGCTGTATTCAGCCAGCGAGCTATGAGACTTTGCACAGTCTGTCCTTTCTCCCATTGTGGAAGGGCTGTGGATTCTCCACGACTCCGAACTGCAATCTAGAACAAAAGAGACAGCTGAAATAATGATAAAAATTCTTAGCCTGTTACATGCTTGCCATGTCCTCTTTCCAGCTTTTCACCCTATGTGAAATGCCCATTTATTTCATATGTGTCACTACATAAAGGGAAATCCATGCGTAGTTACAGCAAACAAACAAAGCAGCATACACCCAGCAAGATACAAATGGCAGCATAACTGAAATAGAGAAAGGAATTTCTACCTTGAGAGGGAGAACTCTTTTCCACTGTCCAGAAACTCTGCTCTTTCAGAACTTAAAAGCTGCACTGCTACAATGAGGCATTCCCAATAAAATTAAATTAATTAGAAGAGCGTGTCCCTATACGCAAACTGCAAAAAAAGTAAAAAAAAACACCTTGAAGCAAGTTCAGCTCACCAGTCATTACTGGTCCTCCTTGTTATTTACTCTATACCTTCCACTACTTCTGCCAAATGCATTCGCAGCCAGACTGACTGATCTTCTGTTACTGCTGCAGCACAGCTAAGTCTTCAGAAAACAGTATGGCATGTATGCTTATAAGACTGCTTTGTTTGCAGTTCAGTTATAACTGCATAATACAAAATATCATAATACCCAAATACAAATATGGTTCAGTCATCAGAAAGCATAAATGTGAAAAACAGAAGGACAAGTCACCAAAGCAGGTGTCTTCATGACTTGTTTGATGAACAACTGCCACCAGCAAAAAGAGCACTTAATCTGAAATTGAAATTTAACTTGAAATTTCTACTTGGGCTCAGGCAGGACACTAGCTGCAAACATATTCCAGGAGGTAAATCCACTCTGAAGAAATCCTAGCGGGGAAAATAATACTGTAATTATTACTATGGCATCTGACTGCCATTTTGAAGATCTGCCACATTTAACAGCACAGCTCTGTGGTTTGGTTTGCTACACCACGTGCTCTAATCGCTACTCCCATTTCTTCCTAAAACACCTTTCAAAGCACAGCTCTTTTGGAAACATAAGCACGCCTTTGAATAATCAGGCATTCCAATGATTGGATTCAAATCAATTGAATCATTCTAATTAAATCAAACTTGATTCTTTCACACATATGCAAGTTTTACGAGAGATGCTGTCATTTACCTCATGGTCCGAAGTCCAGAGGTGAATTTAATCACCTGTAAGTGCAGACCCTATCACTGTTCAAATGCTTCCATCTCAATTAGCAGCACGTGACTGCTGTTCTACATGACTTTGTTACCCACGACCTTGACTGCTTCTAGCCCTACTCTACACGACCTGAGAAAGAGAACAACCACAATATCCTCTCAAGCTCACTTATTTTTCCCCCCAGTACTCTTTCTTCCTCTCTGCATCTGCTTTTGCTATTCACACCTTTGGTTATCTACCAACAGCTAAAGTTTGCATGAAGGTGTGTTCAACAGCTCACTCAAGAGCATTGGGTTCTGTTCTCTCACCTCTTCTGCTTTATACTTTTAAAGCCTTCAGGGCAGGAATTGTTTGTTCCCTCAAGTCTGTTGACTGATCACACTACCCCTAAGTCAGAACCAAAACTATGGGCAGGTTTGGGGTGTTTACGAACTTCACTTAACCAGAAGTGAACTCAGTAGCTTCAACAAACTGAAAGCATACACACACACACACACAGACACACCAAAAAAAAGGATTCTGAAGAGCAGAGACTGGAGGAAATTGACGTCAAGGTTAGAAAACTTAAGAACAAGAAACATATTAGAATCCATACTCTGGTACAAGGCCATTGCTTTTGTGCAAACCAAATATATGCTTGGAAGAGAACAACCAGCACAGTATCTTCTAACACACAACAATTCTGTAACATTCCAGCTAAAACAGAACTCTAATGCTGCCACAGCCCTGCCATAGGACTAGCAAGGCTAATGCAGGCTTATGGCAGCACGCAAGCTAACAAACACGTGTATTTCTTCACCACTCACCCTTGTGCAATAACAAGTCTTAACCTCTTGTTTTTGCTGATGGTTGCAGCTGTGAGGAATCTTTTTTGCTGATATGCACAGGATTTTTACCAGAGTAGCAGTGTCAATGACATAGAAAGATTCATCAGGAAACCAGGAAATAATGATCTGAAATTAAGATCACTTCAGAAATGCATTTTCTGATAAGGCCTATCACATACGAGCCACATTCCAAAGAAGCTAATGAAGGTTAATGTGCCTTTAAACAAATACTAGCACTGAATTACAGTGTGACCTTCCTTCAAGGACAGGGATAGAAGAAGACCCCTTTCTCCCAGTCAGCAGAGACCTGGGAGGGAACCTTTGAATCCATATCCAATACTAAACACCCATGTACAACCCCTGCTCACTAGGAAAGATGTTCAGTATCCCTGCCTCTGTCTTATGCAGTTGTCTTAACCACATGAACTAGCCCTTACTGTAATGTAACTTCACAGAGATATTCTGTCCACATATCACAGCTGTAAAACCCCCATCCAGAAATTAAACAGTAGGTCCTGTGGGTAAGAGTCAAGACTACCCTACACCAGCAGACAGCATAAATGCCTTCAGGGAGTTAAGCACCAACAGAGCAATGGTTGCCAGTCCCAGAAATACCTATTCCTTGCAATGTACGTGTTTAGGCACCTCACAGTCTGAGCATTTATGTGGGAATGGCTTAGTCTGTCTAGTTCTTACTGCTTCTTTAGAGAAAAATCCTGTCCAGGCCACGTGCAGCCAGCAGATAGGAAGGTCTTGTGACAAAAGTAATCCCCAATGTAAAGATTTAACCTGTTTAGCCACGTCTTGCAAGCTCCCATACACAAAGACAGAATCACAGAGCCACTAAGGTTGAAAAGCCCCCTACGATCCCCAGCCCCAACCCATCCCCACCACCTTCACTGAGCGCCCTTCAGTGCCACCGCTCCGCCTCATTCTTCGCATCCTATAAACCAACACAAACCTCAGATCAAACAAACGAGCTTCAAACATCCGTTTTCAAGAAAGGGCAAGGCATGTTTATCGAGGAGACCTTTCTAGGTCAATTATTCACTCGATGGTGTATCAGTAAATACGCACCTGTGTGAAGCCGTTCAGCAAAGCCACCCACGTGCTTCGGCAAACCCTGGAAACAGCTGCGAACATCAGTGAGGGAAAAATCAGCAACTTGACAAATTTTGCTGGACTACTGAATCATGAGAACAGCTTCTGTATAGTAACGACAACTGCAAATCATCTAGATGGTTGTCACAGCACCTCAGTGTCTCTATCTATGGTGGTAAAGATAAGCAGAAATAGGGGCAGTAGTCTTTTTCGGAGTACACCGTGAAGGATGATAACACTGGTACATGGCAACAAAGGTGCTGCTCCCTGCTGATTTATCTGTTGGGCCAGATGTGTCACACAAACAGAGAACAAAACTTAGAAATGGGGGTGGGCATAAATCAAACTAATAAACTTGTCGATAAGAAAGCAGGACAGCCATCCTGTTGTCCCAACAAGATAACCAAACAGATGTCTCTCATAAACAAAACACCCATAGGAATGGTGAGGAGCTCTCCCCCTTCAAGGTTTGAAAATTTACAGCAAAATTGACCCTTAGGTTTAATCCCCTCGATAACCAGGGTTTGGAATGTGATGAACATGCATGTGCTATACCTTCAAATATGTATTCATTTCTCTCTTTGCTGTGCATGTTTGGCAGAGAGATCCCCCATGCACCCAGCGCTGTAGTAAAGGGAATACCTGCTTGACATATTTCATTGGTGTGACAAGTTACTTTGTCGAATTTCTCGGCATCACTACCAGTCCCACGCAAATCAACCTGAGGAGCGGATTTCAAACCTGGATACCTTCAAGACAGCCGCTACAAGCGGAAAACAACACGACACCGCACCCCTCCGCCTCAGCATTGCTCACGCTTCGTATCCTCCGGAAACAAAGCCATTCCCGAATTCCATGAAGCTGCAGTCGGGATTTCCGTACAAAGCCGGCAGCGGCCCCGAGCGCAGAGGCTGCTGGCGTATAACTCTAACAGGGCGGAGGCGGGGACCGAGCGCTGCCCCTCAGGCGGCAAACTCGCACATGCAGCGGCCCCGGCTGCTGCGGAAAGGCCCCCACCCCTCCGCACGGCGGCTCCGAGCGGCTGTGCCGGCGCGGCTGCCCGCCTTACCTCCGTTCCCGCCGGCTCTGCGTTCCGGGGATGCTCAGTCCTCACCGTACGCGCAGATGGCGGACACCTTCCTCTCGCAGCCCCTTCCTCTCGCAGCCCCTCTCCCCGTAGGGTAAGCCCCGGCCGGGCCTGGCCACCGGCGGGCTCCAGGAAGCGTCAGAGGCACAAGAAAGACCTGAGCGCTGCGGTGGCGGGCGGTCCGTTCCCGCCCACAGCCGTTGAGGGAACACGGCGGTTCTCCCCTCCCCGCCTCCTCGCTTTGCTGCCGGCTGCCCCTCCCGGGCACGGAGGCCTGGGCCCAGACGGGGGGGATTGAGAGGTTTTGTCTCTCCGGCTGTTATGTGCAGTCCCAGCAGGTGAGCCAGGGGGAGCGTTTTTGCGATAGGATACACCGGGATGAAAGCTTTACAGATGAATAAAAATTAGAAGGTGATAGAAGGACTGGGAAAGGCAAAATGAGTGTTGTGATTCCCAGGATCAGTCAAGTCAACGCAGTGGTGGAGTCCAGCTCTGGGGAGTTGGACTTTGTGATCCTTAAGGGTTCCTTCCAAATCTGGATACCCTATGGTTCAGTCACCACAAGGCGCACATTCCCAGTTGCCATGTGACTTGCTCTCAAGTCTTGCTTTTTTTCCCCCTACTTGCACCCAAAGCCACTGTTGCCCTCATACACCTCTCCAAATATTCCTTGCGCTTGTGTTTGGACAACAGTGAATGAAGGGAGCCTTTTTAAAGTCAGCTTCTTACATACACGAACAGGTGTCACCGGTTTGCAGGATGGTTTGACCCGGTACCGTGACAATTGAAGCAGGGGACCCACGGGCCCACACCCTGGGGAAGGGGAAGGGGGAAAGGGAAAAAAGGAGAAGGGAGATGAGCCTAGGAACAAAACAGCAGCAACGACCTGAGGAGGAAAGCTAATTTACTAAATAGATATCAGAAAGCAAAATAACACAATATAATGCAATATAATTGGAATTAAAGCTAATAAATCAAATAAAATGAGCAAGAGAGAGAGTGTCTGATAAACTGAAGGCCTTACGCTGACGCTGAAGGTGGACGGCTGCAACAAACACCCACTGCCGAGCTCCATCCCAAAGGGAAGACAGAGTCCCATGACGGCAGACAATTTTGATCTTTTCCTCTGGGCAGAAACATGTAAAAATACAAAACATCACACAGTCCTCTGGGGAATGTAGTTCTTCCTCTCTTCTGAGACAGGCATATCCGTAACTATCAATGATCCACAGAGCTGGAGTATTAACTCTCTAACTCCCAACACACCACATGATGTCATGATGTGGAATACCAACAATACAACAAAAATCATAAAACCATGACAACAGGGAGAAGCTTCCTGGTTGCTCCATTGGGCTTAATTTCCAAACTGTATAATGCGTGGCCAAACAAACAGTCATTCACAGGCTGTAATCTGAAGCAGTCCAATAATGTTAACTCTGTCATCACCTCCTCTGTTTCAGCTCTTTGTTTGGCTTTTCTTGGTTTTAGGTCTTGCACAAGTACAGCCACACAGAATCAATCATCAAGCTACAGACAGTGTTGTAAAGCAGCAAGCAATGCCCATCTGTCTTCTCCTGGATCTTAGCAGCCCTGGTAAATGATTTTGTTGTTTTCAATCAACTACAGAAAAGACATAGAAGTCATCCCTAGAATATAGCTCAATTTTGTACAGTAGGAAGCTGTGACTGCACTTAGAAAGATAATGTGAGCCAGAGACTGGCTGTTAGACGGAAATAGTGCTTAGTCACTAATTACAAATATCCATTGTGCTCTATTTGCAACAGTAACAGCACTTTCAGGTAGACATACTTGAAGTCAGTCTCACACCTTAATCAAAAAATGGACCATGTGATGCAGGTGCAGCTGATTTCAATTGGTGCTAGACTGCCTTGGAAACTCCCTCATAAATTGAATTTACTGGCGACAGTACTCACTCTTCCAAGAAATGTGCTCATAAAATATTAGGAAATTAGAACATTGCCTTTAGGAACAAGAAATAGCTGGGAGTTGAAGAAGCATCAAAATCAAACTTTTGCACGTATGTTGGCAGTATAAAGGAGGACATTTTATTTTACAATTTTGAAAAAATATTTATTAGAAAAAACACCCATTTGAAGATTTCAAAATAGAAGTTCACTTTCTGAATTCTGAAAACCGTAGATGTTTCTGTGAGGGACCTATTTAGGGCATCATCCTAAGGGCAAACTCATGCAAGTACTCCTACAGTTTCAGCAAATCTGTTTTTTTTTTTTTTGTTTTTTTTTGTATAATATTTCCACTTAATTACAACTTCAGAAATGTAAATCAACTAAAAAGAAAAAAAAAAGTTGAAGAATAAACATGTTAAATACTCCTAAACAAACCAAAACTGAATTTACATCATACTGAAGAAAGCCAAATACACAGGAAATGGTTTTACAACATAACAGAGCTGAGGTAAAAACTGCAGTTTAATCTCAGTGAAGATGTGAAGCTTTGTGCTTGTTAGCAAGATAATCCTGGAGTGTAGGATGAGTTTAAACACATACTTGCTGTGTAAGTCCACCCAAAATGTGTTGCTCGTGCACTTCATTCACAGGAAAAAAGAGCATGTACTGTGCTCCTTAAAGGTCAATACTGAAAAATGTGTATCTGTAGAAGTACTCACCGCTAGGCTTAATGGAGGCCATTAACTGTCATGAAGATGACGCTTCTAACCGTATGTTTGAGGGTTTATGTTGGTTCCTTTTGAAGTGTCGCTGTACAAAGTGAGACTTGGGACCGCATCTGTGCTTTTGAAATGAGCTGTATCTTTAGGACTCAGTGATCTGTGTAACAGTCAATCTGTGGCTTTGACCAGAGCCCAAGAAATGACAATGTTTGTGAGCCCTAAAAGTAGGCATTCTTTTTGCAGACTTCACCGTCTCAAACAGCACAGAGTCAACCACATACTTACTCTGCAGAAACAGCAAAAAAATGAGTTCAAGTCCCTCTGTTTCTTTTAATTGGTTTAAGTTGAGTGACTTTGTTTACAAAAACAAATTAGATCCTTTGCCACTTCAATCTTTTCTGTAGTACAAACTTCTGCTGTAGCTGTTTGAAACTGAGTGATTATTACTTACAAATGAGAGTGACTACAAGCACCGAAATGCTAGGCAATTAAACAAAATGTCTAAATTTAGGCTTCTCAATATATCTCACTGCTCCCAGCAGCATGCCTCCTCCTACTCCATTTCATTGTCTTTCAGCATTTGACTGGCTCTAGTGCTTATCTGGCCCCTTTGGTGAGGTAATTCTGCTCGCTAATCTGGCAAAAAATATTATTTGGGTTAGTTTTTTGCATAATCACAAAAGAGCAAATATGGAGTGTGCTAGGAGCAGAGAGAAGAGGAAGTGGCAGAGTTGAACAGAAAGTGAACCCTTAAGCACCAGAAGCAGAGGGATGGCCTGGTCTTGTACAGCTGTACTCTTATTTGCATACTTTTAAGATTAGGCCTTCTTTTATGGAAAACTTAGTTTCTCCTTACTGCAGGTTTTAAAAACAGGTTGTTACATAAGCATCAGTGCTTCATCTTTTCATTTTATCATCTGTTCTGCTTCTGTTACCTGTCAGGTGTCTTGTTCTTTTCACTCCCTCACCTGCTCTCATCAAAATTTTATTGTTTATTTAACTTACTTTATTATAATTATTTGTTATACATATAATTGTGTCAAGTGGTTCCAAGCTCTTTTTCTTCAGTGCTGTCCATACTGCAAGCTAAAAGAAGAGACAGATATCTTCTACAGTTTTTCAAATGTTACTGATAGACTTTGTAAGGAGAAAAAAAAACAGGAGATAAAATACAAATCATCAGACAAAAGGATTCCAGTATTCATTCAGCATTCTTTTGATTAATGCCCCAAGCTATCTTCATTTTGCTGTTTATTTCCTACTCTAATCTTCTCTATTATAAGCGGAATGTGCAATATTGCCTGTCCTCCCTAGTCAAATTTAGGAGCTTATGATTTAAAAAAAAAGGGAGCTTTTCTAGTTATACTTCTTTTTGAAGAAACAGATTGGCTTTATTTTGAAGACAGCTGAAACATTCAGCTCAGAGAGCCTATGCTTTGCTGCAGACTCTCTTACCTGTACTGAACTACTTTCAGAAGGCTCTGGCTGTGTGTTGGTGTGAGGGAGTGAATCACTGGCTTCACTTCCTTGCAAAACAACAGGGGAGTTACAATCACTGTCTCGACAGGAATTAAAAAGTTGCAAGAATTTTTAAAGATAAAGCTATTTGTCCTTGCCTGTTTTGAAGGCCAGTAAAACAGATTATATATATAAAAAAGAAAAGCCAGTAAGGATGACTTCTAGCTATAAAAAATGTTTCTTATGAATAAATATTTTTTTCTTGTTTTAGGACCCAAGAGTAGTAGCATTTACAGCCCAGTTTCATGGGATTTAGAGAAATTCCTTTTGCATATGAGTTTGAAGACATCTGTTGCATGTTTTGTTGTTGTTGTTAATATTACATAACTCTTACTCTTCTAATTTGTGTGCTCAGTCTTCCTTCAAACAGCAAAATTCCCTTATGTTACAGATCCCACTGTATTACCATCAGTCCTTTCCAGTTGTACCTTCTTCCCTTGCAGTTCCTGCCTATCTTTCTTGTTAAAACAAGTCTGGAAGCTTAAAGAGTCTCCTAATGCTCAGTAGTGCTTACACTGATAGCCTGTTTGCAGGCAGCTTGCTACCAGAGACTGAAGCCAATGTCATCATTTTGTTTGTGTTACCCTGCTGAGTACAAACTTTGCGATTAAATTTCACCAGATATTCCTTAGCAGAGCTACTTTGCATTAATTCTGTGTTCTACAGTACAGCTTCAACAGTTCTGACCCCACTGATGCATCTTTGCTTTCAGTGTTGCTTTTCTCCTAATTACTAAACTATTCTGTAAGGTTTGTATAATGAAATAATTTTATACATTTATAAAATAATTCTCTTTCATTTTATGTGAAGAACTTAAAACAGGACCCTTCCAGCGTGTACTTCTCGACAGTGGTAGCGATTTTTTGACTGAACTGAACGTAAGCAGAGCCTTTGTTGCCAAGACCTTTCAGAATCTTTCAGGATCAGCTAGTTAGATTTGCTCCAAATTTAGGCTGTGTTTAAAAGTGTAGTTTTCCCAAATGTAAACCCCAAGGACTTTCTGTATAGATTCCCACACAATGTGTGCAAATCAGGTACGCCAATGCACACTGACCTGAATTAATACACTTTACTTACAAGCGTCAGTGAACAGACTAGTAAGCACTCCCTTAAATATTTAGAAATTATGACCATTATACAAGTTCTAATGTGTAAGTTTACATAGCATGGGCATTCTTTGTGAAGTAAACAAAACAGTGTTGCTTCATGAGATGAGATCAGGACTCCCTTAAAGTTTTTGAGTTCCTGCCCAAGACTTGCCCCATGAGCAAGATTTTCAGAATATGCCTCAATATTTAAAAACAAGCCTTAAAAATTGAGATGCAAACCATTTTAACATTAAAAGAGTCTTGAAGATGAGGGGAATTGCATTTTGTTGTAACACAGGAGGATTTATTGCCAGTCCATTTGCCTTTGCAATCAATAGGATAGTCCTGTTAATGGGTTTAGTCATTTGTCTGCAAGTGCAGTTCCAATTTCTAATTTGTTCTTTTCCAGTTTTATAAGGTATTCAGCCCTAAGGTTAAAATTATGGTTGGATTTGCTAACCTAAATGATTTCTCAGCAGTCTATTAGTGTGTTTTTTGCACTTTGCTCCTTTGTTCCACACTTGGCTCTTGATTATTTGATGCATAGTGTCCCACAGAGCAAATTGTAGTGGACTAATTAAGAACTACCAAGAGTTTCCCAAGTTATGCAAGATCCCTGCAACTATGAAAAGCCTTCTCAGCCTCCCAGTCACATACTGTGAAGTGCTATAAATCAAACTTCTGAAAGTAATCAGAGGCGTGCTGCATGTACTTATATTCTAGTTCCAGAAGAAAATAGTTGCTTCTTTTAAACTTTAGTGCTCTTTTTCTTTTTTTTTCTTTTCAGTACTTTCCAGTATTATTTTTCATAGCTTAAATCCTGATTCCTAAGAGCATATTGAATACCAGTAATGTTGATTTAATGAGATACGGATCACTGATAATGCACCATTGGTGACACTGATGTCTTTACTTTCATGTGGATCTGTAAGAGTAAGTTAAGTGGGCTTCTATGGCAGAGCTCAGGCTGCACGCTTAAAGGAGACCAAACCTGCCACTTGTGGGTGTCACATTACTGCCTGTGGAGGTCAGGCAGATATTTTTACCTCTGTGTCGCTATTGGGAGAAACTTGGAAGACATCAGCTTACACTGAAACTGTAGGAGGCAGCCAAGTTAATTGTTAAAATGGGTCATCAGTGTCATTGCATGCAAGAGACTTTACAGCTAAGAGCCCTGTACCTGTCCTCACCTCACGCTCCAGGAGATTGATTGCGTGGGTTGATCAGTGCCATGCTACAAGAACAACACTGTGTTTGTCTTTATTGCAGTTTATTAATGAAGTGTTTTATCACTGGAGACATTGTTCTTCTGGGTTATTGGATGCTGGAATAATGTACATTATGGCTACCCTTAATCTTTTTCAATAGAACAAAAATAAGAGACAGATTAACATTCAGTGGTTGCATTGAAACAGGCAGAAGCCAGCTGTTGTGTATGCTCTTGCAGCTCAATGTACTGTGTCCCATACAGAAAAATTACAACTGTGAAATACTGATAATTGTTGTTTGTTTTTTCTTTGAAAAGCCTTCCTTTGGCCAGCAAAAAAAAGGCCCATTGACACGGCATGCATCTTCTCCTGCTACTGAGGATGACCAAAGAAATGACAGCTTTCACTTCCAGGTGGCCAGTTAGGACAGAGAGAACAAGAGCTGCCACTGAATTAGAAGAAAAACAAAAGCCTTAGATCAGCTAAAAGTGAATGTCTGTACTGACATACAAATAACAGAATAGCCCAAACGTCCTTATTAAACACATGAAAGCAAAGTATAGCAGCTGAGCTCTTCAAACTTCTGCCCCATTACTTTTTTTCGTACAGAAAAAAAAAAAAAACTTTTTTTTTTTTCACTTCTCCCTTAAATCATCTTAGTTAAGCATTTGTAGTTTGCATAAACAGATCCCCAGGTATCTATTGGGCACATTAAAGGAAAATGCTTAGCAGATCACTGCTGTTAATTTTGTATACCGAAGCTCTCCTGTTTGGGTAAAAAATGGTATATGAGTATGCTCTGCTCTGGCTGTGGGAGGGGAGGAAGACTGTCTTTTATGTTTCCTGAACAGCTGCCTGAGAGCTATTCCATTGTCATAAAGCCATAAGAGCAGAAAACTGGTTGGTGCCAGACCCTCTGTTTCACCTGGATGTTCACAAACTCTGTTCCAGACTGTTCTGTCTTACCCCGCCTCGGATTTGCTAGACCAAACAAACACCATTTTATCAACTTGCCCTTACTTGTCCTGTTTCCTCACTGCCTATCAGCCTTTCTCTTCTGGGTTCTCCTCAGTCCATGCTTACAGCTGAATACTGTTTTGCAGCTAAAATGTTGCCAGCATGGAATAGAAAGCAGTGGCTAATCCAGTGCCTACTCCAGGAAACATTTTACTGAATTTTCTAGCTGAAAAAATATATATAATATATATAAAGCCATCAATAAAGGAAAAGGGAATATAATGTTGGTAGTCATTCTGTTACCTCATACAAGCTTTTTTCTTTGAAACCTAAAGAACGAACGAACTGTACAGGCCTTTCTGGAGTACAGACATTACTTCAGAAGGGGGAAAACGCAGCTGCGTTTTCTGACCATGTGGGTATTGTTGTTGCTATGTGGAAAGTTCAAGACCAAAAGTTGGAAATGTGTTGAAAATACTTTGGAAGGTTATCCAAGTTATTTGAAGGGTGAAGTTTTTATTCTAAATCATTCACTAATGGCCATTTAATTCAGTCTTGTTCGAAGAGTACACGGTTCCTTCAACTGATCATAGAATCATTAAGGTGGGAAAAGACCACTAAGAGCACTAAGTCCAACCCCAGCCCACCCCCA
>VXAB01001181.1:516917-529469 GCA_013399175.1 Odontophorus gujanensis
CCATGCCCACTGTCCCTGTCCCTCATTGTAACATCATTCTCAAACACCTCCGGACATGGTGACTCCCCCACCTCCCTGGGTGGCTGTGCCTGTGGATCATTGCTCTTTTGGAAAAGAATTTTTTCCTAATATCCAATCTGAATCTCCCCTGGCACATTACCACTTGACTTGTGCATCTCTTACTTCTGTGGAACAAGAAAGGTTAACTGTAAAGACCTGTGCAGAGCACAGTTTGGGGATAAAACTCTCTAAATCTTACCTGGGATGTATCCTTGGAAGAAGAGATAGGAAGGTAGGAAACAGCAAAGTACCATCACAGATTATTTCCTATCAACATAAGAGCTAAAAGTAGTATGTCTGAGCTTCTTATCCACCATTTTTCTCACACTGAGATTAAGAAAAATGCAGTTCTTCAGTTGTCAGCAGCCTAGTTTTTAAACACACACCAAATTTACAGTGAACATACTCTTGCAGCTACACTGCACCTTTAATATAACACAACTTGTTAAATATGTTCTCTACAGACCTCATCAGGCAGCTTAATTTATGGTGGACTTACCTTCAAAATCCATGAGTTTTGTTTAACTTGGCTCACATACCAGCTGTCAAGCCAAGCATGTCCTCACTAGAGGGTGTGCCAGGTGAAGCAAGCAGGGGTTTACTTCTTTTGATGAGGAAAAAAAAAACCACTAAGAAACTCCACTAAGTCCTTTTGGGCTCCAGAATAATATCTTACAAAGGAGACAGAGAAGGTGAGAGAAAAAGAATGAGAAAGGTGTTCTTATGCATTTTAAAGAAATAAATGCATTGGTCTTAGAAAAACCATATACTACTAGGGGAAAGCATACTTAATAGATGTATATCATCATAATCAAATGATTGGCAGTGAAGAAACCTGCATTTTCTATGCCAGCCTTGATGATGGTTAGGTCTTTTCCTAACAAACCAGTCCTACAAGTATTTATATATGTTTGTAACCTCACGTGGAGAGTGCAAGTGACTAAAGCTGCAATAGCATGGGAGTGTTTGCAAGATCGTGTGGAATTCAAACCTCAGAAGATATCATGTAAATACATGAGGTTTGGTTAGCACTTCAGTTTGTGTAAATGCAGACTCACAGAATCATTTCAAAGGGACTCTTAAAGGTCTTCTAGCCCAACTCCCCAGCTCTACATTTTAGACTAATCAGTGAAAAAATTCTTTTGTGTACACTATTAGTCCATTAATGCATTTTGTTTAAAGTTTTGGAAATGAGTATTCTGTGAGCATGCACTTGTCTTCCTCTGTTGTCTGGGATCCTACTTTGACATATGCTGGCAACAGCTATTGAGTGGTATTTATAGCTTTGTTTTGTTCTCTGCTGGAAAGACTAATCTCTTAGAAGCTCCATTCCAGCACCCCAGATTAATTGTCTACAAATTAACTTCAAAAAATTCTAGTGCAGTAGTTCTTTCACTGCAGGAAGTATCCCAGCTGAGATAAGGGTGCTGTATAGATAGCAAAAAGGAGCAAGGGGCAAGGGAACGGTCTTCTTCGTACGAGTCAGCAAAAGAAGGCTGTGATCAGCTCCAAGAAGAATACATACTGATAAAGTCAAGGAAGAGAATACAAACAAAAAACCTTGCCTACTTCTCTTATTTTCTTTTAATAAATCTGTACATCTTAATACAATTTGAACGTGTTACAGTTTTATAGTCTTCTAGTTTTGTCTTTAAGTAACTGCAGGAGACTGTTTTACCACTTTCAATGTTCACTCACCTTCTGCTGTTTTCCGGTTACCTACATCATATATTTCCTCCCCAGGATTCTAAACATTCTTGTGTCTTCCCACAGGTACTAAAGAACAGTTTGATTCTGCTATTTTTACTCTTGCTCAATGTCGTTTATTCAATATTTTGTGATTTAAAGAGAACTATGGAAAAGAGGGATAAGGACAATAGAAATCTTTTCTAATGAGCACGGTTGGGATACAAGCATAACAAACTACCATAAGCTTTAAACAGTTTGCTACTTTGCATCAGTGATCAACATATCTACATTGATGTCTTTATTATATCACCAACTGATTATGCCCTCATAGGAGCCTGTATTTTTGGTATGGCAAAATGAATGCTTATTTCAGGTCACCATATCTCCGTTCTGTATCAAAACTTCTTATATCAGAAGCAGTTTCATTTCGATGAACTAAAAGCATATCTCTAAAATATCACACCACAGAAAGATTCCCAAGAGCTGCAACTGTCAACAGACCCAAAGTTTGGATGTTTATATGGCACAAGAGGTTTATGAGGAAGTCTTTGCATTTGCCTACATTGAGATGTAAGTCTGCATCAGTGTTAGTTTGTTAATGACCAGGTTTTGGCAGTGTCACTGTTAGTTTATGACAGTGCTTTTTGCCAAAGAATCCATACAAATCCTCAATAAACTCATTTGCTGATTTCAGTTGAGTAGGTGTCAAAAAAATCTGATTATGGGTTAGAGTTAATTATTAAATAATGTACTTAAAGAATTAAATTCAGGCTCATTTGAACATGAAATAACAGATTTGCCTGTGTTTTGTAATTGGTTACAAACTGTCTTCTCGGATTATCTTGACAAAAATCTGGGTAAACACAATGGTAATGGATCAGTAACTCTGTAAGATCACATCCTACTTAAGTTGGAAAGCCAAATACAAGAACACAGTCTGTCTAAAAACAGATAACTTCTGCTCCCACTTGTTCCATGCCAGTTCCCTAATTAACAATTAAGACTGGGATTAAGTCTGGCTTCAAATGAAATTCTCATGTAAGAAGCTGTTTCAAGAAAAGTGAGAGCCAAAACTGTTTCTATGTAAAAAAACAAAAAGATGACAGATTAACATAGTCCACCAGCTGGTCTGTCTGTCAGAGTTATAAAAATGTTCATCAGTGGAATGGAATGGAATAATTTCTGAAAGCTGATAATTAAGTTTCAATAATATTCCAAGATTCCTTCTTAACATTCTATAAGTAATTCCCACAAATGAATGATCATCTGTTTTACTTCGGTTATCTGATGCCTTCTAAACTAGAAAAACACCACTTCAGTGGTTCTCTTCCTCATCAGCTATTATGGTCTGTTGAAAGATCCCATCTAAGTGTAGATGGAAAACAAAAAACAAAATGACAAAAAAACAACCAACAGCAGAGTCAGCCTGTAATAGGGAAAACCATTTCCAACACATTCTTATGCTGATTTTGATTGTAACACTGTATTATCTCAAGGCAGCCTAAAAGCTGAATTAATATATGTAAAAGTTCTTCTTGATGAAGTTTCTGATTCCAGCACTATTGTAGGATGTGAATTAACAAATTTATTTAAACTGTGCCTAGACAGTACATCACTGCTAAATCTAATGTTACGACCTGCCACATAGTTAGGTAAGCAATTTGAAACTGCAGAGAACAAATGCAATGCAGGGAAGCAGAACAACATATGATTTACACCTGAAATCCTTGTAGATTGTTTAGTGAACTTCCTCGTGTTATTTCAGTGCTTTGCAGCTTGAAGGAATCCCACTGTGGCTTGAAAACCCAGCACTTCTGTAGCTTCATTTTCATTAAAACAAAGGTAATTTTACTACTTTCCTTTGCAATTCAGCAGAAACATGATTTCAGAAACAACCAGCTTGGCATCTCTTCTTCCTGGTTTAACTTCACGCTGAGCTGCAGACATACACAGAGCACAACAGGGATGTAAGGTATTAATGTTTTTCCATGTACCAAATACTCTAAGCCTACCTCTCCAAAGTGCTGCTATCACTGCCTCTTTTTTCAGGGCATATGACTGCTTGTGAATAAAAATAGAGCAATTTATATGCATAATGTAAAATTTCTAAGACTTGAAGTCTTGTGAAAGAAATATTTCTTAATTCTCTTATCTGGAAAGATGTCATAACAGCTGTTCTTCCTTTGTGTGGTCACCAAAAACTCATAATCCGTTTCCCTGTCTTCTAATGTCAAGGAAATAAGGTGTCATCTGACTCAAATAACATTACTAAGTCACACATTGCACTTCTCCCATCTGGGTTTCAAACTAAAATTTGTTGTACCAGTCTTGGTGATTCCTGCAGGCAGCAGGTTGATGTGATCTTTTAATCCAGCTGTCTTTTTCCACGAGAGAACAAACACTGTGGTCTGCAGGAGAAAGTGACTTCAGTCAACAGCTTATGACAAATGAAAGTGAATCCAATTAGGCCTGTGCCTGTTCAAATACTTAGCACTGCCATTAGGGATTTTACTGTACAATAAGTACCATACACCAAGAGAAAATTAATAACCAAAAATCATCATTACTTGGGAGGATGTGCCTCTGTCATTCTGAAAAAAAAAAATTAAAACAAGATGAGACTCTTAAGTGGATCAGCAACAGAACATAATGTTTGGTTCCAGTCCTCTGCAGTGGGTAATAAAGAGAAAACTAGAGAGCTCCTTTTTAATTACTAGCTGTTCTTTGGGCACTTGTTAATTGGTCACTCTTCTTAGGAAGATCTTAGCATATACTACAATGTGTTTTCATGTTTTTCAGGAATTCGGTAGGAATTTGTTTCTTAAGTTACAGAAAGTTCTATTCTAAATCTGGCAGCAGTTGGTCAGAACTAAAATGCTTGCAAATGCAGATGGTATATACGTTAGTTAATTCTCTGTGGCTCAAATATTTAATTCCAAAGGTATGAGGAATACAGAAAAAGCAGTTCTGCAGTGAGCTCATGCTTTGGATGAGACCCAGTAGAGGGCAAAGCTCTGAGAATGGACACTTGTACTTGGAAAACATGGGCATATGTAGTACTAATGGTAATATTCATCCTTAGAATAGCTGGAGCTGAATACATTTCAAGGTAGAGACCTTCCTTGTTTGTATAACATGGGATAGAGTTTGCCAGGTCCATCTCAAGAATATTTTCTCTTCCTGCATTATTCATACTGCTATCAGGTAGGATAGTTGACAAGCTTGGTACTACAGGAGGGATTTTCTCAGTCATTATTTGGTTGAGTTGCGAACAGATGACCTGGGGAAAAAAAAATGAAAATAGAAAAGAATTATCTTGAAAATCTTCTTCCAAAACCTTTTCTAAGCAGCTTTGTCTTGGAATCTAAGGCAGTGCAGGTGAGGGGGTGGGTACACAGCTGTTGAGCCTGTAGACATACTCATTCAACTTCAACGAGTTGCCTCTGTTGCTGTGGCAGCACAGACCTGTAGGCTACCTGTCCTAGATTTTACTGCTGCCCTAGATTGTTTCTGCAGCCTGTGCTGCCAGCAGCCATGGTCTCAATAGAAAATGAGTTGTTCAGTATAAAGTTAGCTCTTATCCAGATACACAATCTTCAGTTCTTCGGAAGAACTGGCAGGCCTGCAACAACTGCCAACATCACTTTGAAAATGAGAGTTAACAGGGTTGATACCACAAAGCAGTTGTCCTTGCTGCTTAAGAAAATGAGTTGCAGATGCTTTTGTTTTTCCTCAGCTGACATTTTAGGTGAAAAAAGAAAAACACACAAGAAAATGTAGATTTTTGCCGTTGCATTAAGGCCTTCTCAAGGAAAGGTTCAAAGTGACTTCTAAGCAGAGGACATTTTTGCAAGAGCAGCAGTTTGCTGCTTATAAGAAAGTGAAACAGGGTTTTCTTGGTTAACTGGATATAGTTATCCTTGTTAGGGACACAACAAAGATTTTGGGACATTTTGCTCTGAAGTGTTTTATTACGCAATGTCAGCACTGGCAAGAGAGTCAAGAAGCTTAGGAAATACTCTTGTAAGACTCTCAAAAACATGCAGCATACTCACCTCTGAATTGTGTATGCCTTGTCAGCAGTATGAATACTTCTGAACCTTTGCATTCATTGAGTGCTGTCACCTGTTACAGGAACACTAGTAAGAATGCTTACTCAATTCAGTTATCAGGAGCTAGAAAGTATGCCAAAGCTGATATTTTTGGGGGGCAATGTATATAATACTCGAGTATGTTGATACACAGTGATAATGAACAGCATAGAACAACGTTGCGTTTTGACACCTGGAAGTGGGTGTAGAATTTGACTCAAGTCCACCCTGTTAGTCTTTCTTCTGCTTCCAATTTAAAATCCTGTTTTGGATTATGCAGAAAGTGAGCATAGTGTTGAGATGTGTATGCTGGGCTTGCTATAACATGTCCTTCAAGCATCCAAGTGGCAGGAGCATCCTATGTTTAGTGTACCAAACTATGTCTGCAGTAAGGATGTGTTGGTACTTGTACCTTAAGTTTCCCACCTTGTACGTCTGCAGCAGATTAACCCTTTACTCTTAAACAATTGTGAAGGGATCAATTTTCAAGAATTCCCAGTAGCTTTGTCACGGTCATTTTGGACATAATATCCATCCAAACACTATCCAGGTTTTGGAATGAATACCTTCTAACCAGTACATACAATAAAACACTGGCTTTGGTTCTAGACCTAGCTTGTTCTGCTTGAGGTTTTCACTCACCTGTGTTTCCCAGTCTGATTACAGCTGGTGACTGGAAAGACACCATGATTTCTATTACCTTGGGTAGCAGTTGAGATGTTTTCTGACTGGCGGTCTTCACTAGAAACCTTCACAATATCTATTTTCTACAATTCTTAATTGAATGTGAAGTGCCAAAGAGTACTCTCCAGCTCTTCAGCATGTCCAGAAAAGCAATAAAGATAAAACCTTTTTCTGCTTTCACACCACAAAGATCAAAGAATCAAGTTATCTCCTTGTATGGGAGCAAACTTAGTTTTGCACAAACCTTTGTGCACATCAGTTTGTAGTTTGCAGTAGAGTTTCCTTCCTTATTTACATCAGTAGAAATTCCACTTAGGAGGTCTACACATTCTGCAGGAGGAATAAAGCATTTTAAATACGATGATGCAAATCAAATTGTGCATATGTTTAGGCATCAATGCTTGCAACTACGCTAAGCATGCTGCTGGGTGTTAGCTGTGCTATTGTGCTGAGCAGCTGGGTGAACTAGATTGAATCAGTGTAAGTAGCTTCTACCTCAGTACATCCATTGATGTCCTTTATGAACCAATTCAGTAAGACCTCAGAACTCTTAATATGATATTCAGCGTAATTTATTTCATGTATAATAAAACAAAGACTGCTTTTAAAAGTGAAACTAAAAGTGTTAATAGTCTTGTTAGTAGATGTGCTAGCATTTAACAATAACCATAGCTACTTATTGTGACAGGCCACTTTAAGATAAATAACGTGCTCCAAACGATGTCACAAATGAATAGATACATAAACACTGAAAAATACGTGCACAGATACCTCGGGTATGTAATTGTGGGTATATCCTGAGCACACATTTTTACACAAAGCCTTGCACCTTGTTAGAATGTAGATAGAAGTTACGTTGGGCAGCCACAAGAGGACAGCTGGAAGTGAGAGCTGTGCGAATAACAACAGTTTGCTCTGTGCAGTGCTTTTAGGTCTGTCCCAGCCTGCAAAATATAGGAGCCCTGCGATCAGCTGTGCCATGCAGAGCTCAGCCCACAGCAGAGAAGCCTTTCTCGGTGTCTGCCTCTGTAGAAGGGGGACAGTTCTTAGATTACAATAATTATTACAAAATGCTTTACAGACTGTGTCCTAAGCACAATAAAAGGCAAAGGGACATCTGAATTGACAGCACTGTTTGTGTTAGCATTTCCTTACAGTAACGGAAATGATTAGCACAATAAAATCAGACAAGCAGTAGAGAAATACCTTCACAATGTTTCCATCTGCTTAGGTTCTCCTAGGATAGTACTCAAAAACTGGAAATCAACAAACATTTGTTAGTTGGGAATCCTTATTTATGTTCTCCCCATTTCCAACTTCATTGGTTTGAGAAATAATTTTACCGTATCAAAGTCTGTCCAAGCTTCTGCTTATCTGTGATCTTTTTTTTCCTGCATTATTAAGCTTAAATTTCCAATCAAGCTTGATTTTTTAGCTTTAATGAAGATCAGTAAGAATTACACTTCAGGTTATTAACTACATTTGCTCCTGGGAACCTTCTTTTCTCCTTTCTTCATCATTTTTGTTTTCAAGTAACTTAAATAGCAGCCAAATGAGCAGGACTTTACATTAGGCACTGACAGGCAGACCAGTCAGATAAAAACTGCCAGAAATTTAATTCCAATTCACTGCATGTCTGAGAACTTCAGCAAGTTTTGCTGACGCTCCAAGTACATCTTTCCATTTCTAACATCCTTGGAAGCATTCCAGTGATGGCATAGATCTATATGTATAACCCACAGGTCAGATGGTCTAAAATGCAGTTATTTGTTTAAAAACCCTCAACCTGCAAGATTAAAGGGAGTAGTGAAGAGTCTGCTGGAAGAGAGAAAACAGGTTATGGGTGAGTTGTGAACAAAGCGATCTGGTGGGGAAGAAGCAATTCTAGAATAAACTCAGTAAATTATTCCTTTGGGTTCCACGTGTCCTCCTCATGAGGACACTGTTGAGATAAAGTCTCATCTTCATCTGAACATGGACATTTCTTCATGAAACGAAGTCCAACAACAGTTCACAACCACATGAATTGTAGTAATTAGTTTCCTAAAATGTATGAAAGTGCTTTGGCAGCTCCTTCTTTAAACATTTAGGTCTGTATATAAATATTTATATCAGACCTTTGAGAACAGTAATCTATTACTCACCAAATGTGAGGAATTTCACATTTAGCTCACCGCTGTAATTGACCCTATGCAGAATACTATCCAACTGTGTCACGTAGATCTGGCATTTTCATTGTAGTGTCTTTGTGCATAAGTATTGCAGAAACATTATAGAGTATAAAGAAGAAGGCATATCTTGCCCTTAGAAATCCCACTCACCTGTAAATGCCTTCTTACATGAGCGTGTCTTTCAGGTGGGAGGTACACTACATCCTGGTGCTTCCTCTGATTGCAGTTCTGCAGGTCTGACCTCAGCTGCTGTTGTCTCTACTTGGTGAGTCCATAATCTGGACAGTGAACAAAAGAACAGTGCTGAAGTTGAAAGCAGGCTGTGACTGCTGCCCATAATGTATGTGGTATTCTCCTTGGGCTTAACTTGTCATTAATTTTGTTGTGAAAGAAAACTTCTCTTACATACCTCATAGATGAGTGAGTGGAGGGACCTGTAGCTCATCAGTTGTGATCCCCATGAGTTCACGGTGCTGGAGGAGAAGGCAGAAAACGTTTAAGCTTACAGCATCTGACATCTGATATTTCCTGAAGCTGCAACTTCCAGTCTCTGTAAAAAGCAGCAAAGGTGAGAGGCAGTTTAGACCAAAGGGAATATTCATCTAGAGATGAGAACACAGGCAGCGGAAATGGGAGAACCACGTGGTTGAACACAGGCTGATACAATTCTGCTAATAAAACCAGCACTGTGTCATATCCCCAGCAGCTTGTATCCTTCCGGTTTTCATGAGACATAAAGCACTCATGCTGCATCCAGACGATGTAAGCAGCAGCACTTTAGTGTCTGTCACACTGAAAGTCAGCTGCAGTTGGATTGCACATCTGAATTCAAATAGGCTGTATTTATAGGGAGCAGCAAAGCCTCATTTTGGTCACAAAGAGAGCAAGATTTTGCTGTCTGATTTCAGTCACTTCCTTTTGCACAGGAGGCACTGAACTGTAGATTCACTCGGGTATTTCTGCATGAAGTAAGCTACAGCTTCAACTTTTATGTTGTTCTATATGTGTTTTACAAATCTGATCATTTCTGAGGTACTGCTGAGTTGAATATTCACTAGAATTCTGTCAAAATTCAGTTGATTTTGGCAGAGCTGGAGCTTATTATTTTGAGATTTCAGTTTCTGTTTCTCGTACATGTGTTGCTGATTTACAAGCCTGGCAGCAAATTACTGGAAGTGACTTACAGCCCCACTGATCTTAGCACTTATTTCCACAAATCTGAGCATTTCTCATAAGGTGATTTGTAACAACAAAAGGAAAACAAAGTCAATGTTTGTGCTATAAAACACCACCCACTGAGGAGCACTATCCCTCTGTCTAGATGTGGCCATCAGTTTCCACAGCTGAGCTCAGTGGTTTGCTGGTCATCTGCAAAGCTTTGACCCCAAGAGGAGGGATCCAGGACTCTGCGAAGGTTGCTATCAGAGTTGGACTAGTGATGGAGTGTGGTACCATTTTGTGGCAGGATAGATTACAGAGTCTCACTCTCACTCACTATAAAGTGTGGCATTTTTCCCAATAGTTCTGCTCCTCTGAACAATTTTCCTCCTAATCCCATTTCAAAACTCATTACCAAATCACAAAATCAGTGTTTCTTAGATAACTTTCTCTGAAGGTTTTTGTGTTCCTTTTAATACAAAAAGTCTCAGACAGCTTTTCTATCCTCTCCAAGTTGGGATGGGCAGGAGGGAGATTACAATAAACCCATTTATTTAGGGTTTCCAATTTTAATAGAAATTTTAAAAATTAATTCATAGTGAAGATGTTTTCCTTAGGATGGAAGAAGCTCTTCTAGGTTAAATTAATATCCAAATGCTCAAGTAAAAGAAATTGAAAGCAAATATCAACTTACATTCAGAAATGCAGGCATAAAAGGGCAAGTGACACAGCGGAGCTGCTCAGCACAGCTCTACTTTGAGCTATGGCTGGAACCATGAGTCACCTGCATTGTTTGTCTCTCCTTCTATTGGCTGCCTGTGAACGTTTCCTGGTAGAACACGGTAACTCCTTAGTGCTTGCAGGTGTGTTTTCACGGGCTGATTTATCAGCTGCCTGCAATGGATGAGATAGGTGCTTTTTATCCCCACAATGAGAACTCCAAGGGAGGGATGAGGTGATGGGGACACTGCGCCAGTGGGAAGGCAGCACCTCCTGGGGGAAGAGTTTGGATTTGCTGTCAGGAGAGGACACCGAAGGAGCGTGGACAAACAAGGCTTAAGTTCAGAAAGCCAAAACGAGATGGGGAGGTTATGCTGTTGATCATAGTCTGGCGCAGCGGTTCCAGTCCGTGTCACCTGCAGTCCTTGTACAGCAGTGGGCTTACTGTGCACGCAGCATCCTTCCCTCCTGTTGTCTTTCTTTTCTTCCCACGTATCTTTCCATTTGTGACTCTTGGATTGTGACTTATTGCCATTAGCCATTCCTTATCCCACTTCGGACCTTGCCATCCATATTCTATAAAACTTTTTTGCAGTGCATCCCATTGATGAAGGGAACCAGACCTTATTCTAACCCTAGGATCCTACCAACTGTGGCAAGTTCTGTCAACTGATGCTATGGGGGCAGGCAGGTACTTTTAAGAATCTCTGGCAGCAGGAAAACAGGCCACAGGGCTGTGGTTACGCTTAGAGTTTTTGAATTATGTGAACACAGCTCAGTGTTACCCACAAGGGAGACCTCACTGCAGCCTTCCAGTACTCAGAGGTTACTTACAAGCAGGAGGGGAACCAACCTTTCACATGGTCTAATACTGATAACACAAGGGGAATTGCTTTAAACTAAAATGGGAAATTTAGGTCAGCTGTTCGGAGGAAATTCTTTACTCAGTGGGCGGTGGGGCCCTAGCACAGTGGCCCAGAGGGGCTGTGGGATCCCCACATCTGGAGGTGCTCTAGGCCAGGTCAGATGGGGGCAATTCCGCTTCTGGATTCCGTTCTGAGTGTCCCCATGCCTGGTGATCCAGCACCCAATAGTAGGGCTTGATCACACGGCCAGAAGCTGGATTGTTTGTGCATTACTGGCTGCCCCCACAGCTGGTGCCTGAAAGAGGGAGAGAGAAGCAGGGTTGGTGTATCAGCAGCCTGCTTCCATGTGGTGGCTGTGTGCTGTGTCATTACTTTGTGCTCTCCCATCTCCTCCTGGAGCCGCTGGCCATGCTGGAGACCCTTGTACCCTGGGTCAAACCATGGTTGTTAGAAGCCCCTAGAGCTCATTAGATGCTGATAGAGCTCTCACACCCTACTGGCTTCCCTTAGTTTTGTCCTTTTCCCTCTCCCATTACAATCCAGTTCTGCCCAGTCCTTTATTATATAACCCAATGGAGGAACCAAAACCAGTAGGAAACTCTGGGGGGGCTGGAGGAAGAGGAAGTGATAGCAGCACTTTGTGACAGAGGAAGGGGGTCATGGGGGAACAGGGGAAAAAGGGAGACATGATGACAGAGAGACATGGGGATTAGTGAAGGCTAGGAGGACATGGGAATCGGTGGGGACATGGGGACATAGAAAGTTATGGAGACATGGGAAAACACGGGAACCTGAAACATGGAAACAGGGGATGCAGGAGGTCATGAAGATGTAGAGACATGAGGGACATGAGAGATATGAGGACATGAGGGGCTTGGAGTCACGACACAGAGCATTAGGGAGATGGCATAGGCACTGGGGACAGGTGCAACTGCTGCTCCTCCAGAATGTGAGAGGAGTTCCCACCACCTACGTCAGTGGTGACATGAAGTGACACCACAACTTCCCTTTTTCACCCCAGAAAGGAGACAGCAGCTGAAGATGATGGAGACAGTGGAGGAAAAGACATGGTGAGAGGGGGAATAGAGGGATCCTGTACAGCCCTGTCCCTGC
>VXAB01001181.1:529768-586343 GCA_013399175.1 Odontophorus gujanensis
TGGCGCAGCGGTTCCAGTCCGTGTCACCTGCAGTCCTTGTACAGCAGTGGGCTTACTGTGCACGCAGCATCCTTCCCTCCTGTTGTCTTTCTTTTCTTCCCACGTATCTTTCCATTTGTGACTCTTGGATTGTGACTTATTGCCATTAGCCATTCCTTATCCCACTTCGGACCTTGCCATCCATATTCTATAAAACTTTTTTGCAGTGCATCCCATTGATGAAGGGAACCAGACCTTATTCTAACCCTAGGATCCTACCAACTGTGGCAAGTTCTGTCAACTGATGCTATGGGGGCAGGCAGGTACTTTTAAGAATCTCTGGCAGCAGGAAAACAGGCCACAGGGCTGTGGTTACGCTTAGAGTTTTTGAATTATGTGAACAAGCAAGCATCACAGCTCAGTGTTACCCACAAGGGAGACCTCACTGCAGCCTTCCAGTACTCAGAGGTTACTTACAAGCAGGAGGGGAACCAACCTTTCACATGGTCTAATACTGATAACACAAGGGGAATTGCTTTAAACTAAAATGGGAAATTTAGGTCAGCTATTCGGGGGAAATTCTTTACTCAGTGGGCGGTGGGGCCCTAGCACAGTGGCCCAGAGGGGCTGTGGGATCCCCACATCTGGAGGTGCTCTAGGCCAGGTCAGATGGGGGCAATTCCGCTTCTGGATTCCGTTCTGAGTGTCCCCATGCCTGGTGATCCAGCACCCAATAGTAGGGCTTGATCACACTGCCAGAAGCTGGATTGTTTGTGCATTACTGGCTGCCCCCACAGCTGGTGCCTGAAAGAGGGAGAGAGAAGCAGGGTTGATGTATCAGCAGCCTGCTTCCATGTGGTGGCTGTGTGCTATGTCATCACTTTGTGCTCTCCCATCTCCTCCTGGAGCTGCTGGCCATGCTGGAGACCCTTGTACCCTGGGTCAAACCATGGTTGTTAGAAGCCCCTAGAGCTCATTAGATGCTGATAGAGCTCTCACACCCTACTGGGTTCCCTTAGTTTTGTCCTTTTCCCTCTCCCATTACAATCCAGTTCTGCCCAGTCCTTTATTATATAACCCAATGGAGGAACCAAAACCAGTAGGAAACTCTGGGGGGGCTGGAGGAAGAGGAAGTGATAGCAGCACTTTGTGACAGAGGAAGGGGGTCATGGGGGAACAGGGGAAAAAGGGAGACATGATGACAGAGAGACATGGGGATTAGTGAAGGCTAGGAGGACATGGGAATCGGTGGGGACATGGGGACATAGAAAGTTATGGAGACATGGGAAAACACGGGAACCTGAAACATGGAAACAGGGGATGCAGGAGGTCATGAAGATGTAGAGACATGAGGGACATGAGAGATATGAGGACATGAGGGGCTTGGAGTCACGACACAGAGCATTAGGGAGATGGCATAGGCACTGGGGACAGGTGCAACTGCTGCTCCTCCAGAATGTGAGAGGAGTTCCCACCACCTACGTCAGTGGTGACATGAAGTGACACCACAACTTCCCTTTTTCACCCCAGAAAGGAGACAGCAGCTGAAGATGATGGAGACAGTGGAGGAAAAGACATGGTGAGAGGGGGAATAGAGGGATCCTGTACAGCCCTGTCCCTGCCCTTGTCCCCAATCCTGCACTGGTCCTGTCCCCAACACCCCTCCTGTCCCTAAATCCCTGCATCCCTTTCCCCAGTGTTCCTCATCTTACACAGTATTCTTGTCCCCCTCAACTCCATTTGCTGGACCAGTTCTGCACTGGGTTTTGCAGGGAGGAGGGGAGCAGGAGTGTGCTGGGTTATACTGGTAGTGGGGGCACTGTGTCACTGGGTTATTGTAAATGGAACTGGGTTATGGTGGGCAGTGCTGGTCATGGTGGGCAGCACTTGGTTATACTTGGATGGGATCACTGAGTCATCCTTGGTGGCATTGGGTTGTGCTGCTCCCTGTGTCCCATCTCCTCACCCTCTGTATCTCCCCCAGGCTCAGCACCAGGATGAGTCCCTCCCCCTGCTGCCTACCCCGGCTGCTGCTGCTGCTGCTGGTGACACTGGTGCCCCTGGTGCACCCATATGGCTTTCGCAACTGCATTGAAGATGTCTGGACACCTTGGCACTTCCGCTGCATCCAACGCTTCCTGGACTCACCGGCCCCAGCAGTGTCCGACCTGCCACCACATGCCATCGCTCTCAATCTGTCACACAACATTATGCGCTGCCTGCAGCCCTCTGCCTTTGCCCATCTGCCACAGCTGATCACCCTGGACCTGGCCTACAACCAACTGGACACCCTCTCCCCTGGTGCCTTCAACGGGCTGCGTGTGCTGGAGGTGCTGGACCTGTCTCACAACCAGCTGACCACGCTCACTGAAGGGGTGTTCAGCAGCTTGGCCAACCTGTCCTCGCTGCGGGTACAGCACAACCCCCTGAGCACGGTGTCACCTACAGCTCTGCTCCCCCTTGTCAACCTGCGCCACCTGTCACTGCGGGGCGGGCAGCTGAGCGGGCTGGGGGCGGTGGCAGCGGCAGTGCAGGGTTTGGCACGGCTGGAACTGTTGGACCTGTGTACAAACAACCTGACAACGCTGGGGCCAGGCCCACCGCTACCTGCCTCGCTGCTCACCCTGCTGCTGTGCAACAACTCGCTGCAGGAGTTAGCGGGGGCCAGCCCAGAGATGCTGCGGCATGTGAAGATACTCGACCTCTCCTACAACAATATCTCACAGGCAGAGGCCTTCACCCCACTCCACCTGCACAACGTCAGCCTGCTGCACCTGATCGGCAACCCCTTGGATGCCTTCCGCCTGCTGAGCATCTCTGACATCCGACCTCGCAGCCTGGATTTCTCTGGGCTGGCGCTGGGGCCTGACGGGGTGGATAAGGTGTGCCGGAGGCTGCACGGTCCCCAGGCCTTGCAGCGGCTGCAGCTACAGCACAACGGGCTGGAGGCACTGCACTATAAAGCGCTGCAGCTGTGTCCTGTGCTGCGAGAGCTGGACCTGTCCTGGAACCGGCTGCGGCAGGTGGGCTGTGCCATCCGGCTGCTGGGGAAGAAGCAGCAGGAGGAGCTGGAAGTGCTGACAGTGGAGCACAACCTGCTGAAGAAACTGCCGTCTTGCTCTGGTGGCCAGGTGCTGCCGCGGCTGTACAACATTTCCTTCCGCTATAACCGCATCCTGACTGTCAGGCCCCATGCTTTCGCCTACGCCCCGGCCCTGCAGGTGTTGTGGCTCAACATTAACAGCCTGGTGTGGTTGGACAGGCAGGCGCTGCAGGGTCTGCACAACCTGACAGAGCTGCGCCTGGACAACAACCTGCTGACCGACCTCTACAACAGCTCCTTCACTGACCTCGGCAGCCTGCGCACCCTCAACCTGCGCAACAACCACATCTCCGTCCTCTTCTCTCGTGTCTTCCAGGGGCTGTCCGAGCTGCAGACGTTGGATTTAGGGGGCAACAACCTGCGCCACCTGGCTGCACAGTCACTGCAGGGGCTGCCCAGACTGCGCAGGCTGTACCTGGACCGCAACAGGCTGCTGGAGGTGAGCAGCAATGTGTTCGCCCCAGTGCAGGCTACCCTGGAGGTGCTGGACCTGCGGGCCAACAACCTGCAGTACATCTCACAGTGGCTGCATCAGCCACCACCCTTCCGCTACCTGAGCCGCCTGTACGACCTGAAGCTGCAGGCACAGCAGCCCTACGGGCTGAGGATGCTGCCCCACCACTTCTTCCAGGGCTTGGTGGGGCTGCAGAAGCTGTCGTTGTCACAGAACATGCTGCGGTCCATCCCACCGGATGTCTTTGAGGACCTGGGCCAGCTGCACTTCCTGACGTTGGCCGACAGCAGCAATGGGATGCATGACCTGCCCGATGGCATCTTCAGAAACCTGGGGAACCTGAAGTTCCTGGACCTGGAGAACGTAGGGCTGCACTCGCTCACCCTGGAGGTCTTTGGCAACCTCAGCCAGCTGGAGGTGCTGCGCTTGGCCAGGAACGAGCTGAAGACCTTCAACAACAGCGTTGCCAGGCAGCTGCCCTCCTTGCGCTACCTGGACCTGCGCAAGTGTCCGCTGAGCTGCACCTGTGACAACACGTGGCTGCAGGGCTGGCTGAACAACAGCCGTGTGCAGGTTGTCTACCCCTACAACTTCACCTGTGGCTCGCAGCGCAATGCCTACATTCACAGCTTTGACACGCGCGTCTGCTTCCTGGACCTGGGGCTCTATCTCTTTGCTGGGACTGCACCGACCGTGCTGCTGCTGCTGCTGGTGCCGGTGGTGTACCACCGTGCCTACTGGAGGCTGAAATACCACTGGTACCTCCTGCGGTGCTGGGTCAACCAGCGTTGGCGGCGGGAGGAAAAGAGCTACCTCTACGACAGCTTTGTGTCCTACAATTCGGCTGATGAAAGTTGGGTGTTGCAGAAGCTGGTGCCGGAGCTGGAGCGCGGTGCTTTCCGACTGTGCTTGCATCACCGTGACTTCCAGCCGGGCCGCAGCATCATTGACAACATCGTGGACGCTGTCTACAACAGCCGGAAGACGGTGTGCGTGGTGAGCCGCAGCTACCTGCGCAGCGAGTGGTGCTCTTTGGAGGTGCAGCTGGCCAGCTACCGGCTGTTGGATGAGCGGCGTGACATCCTGGTCCTGGTGCTGCTGGAGGACGTGGGTGACGCTGAGCTGTCTGCCTACCACCGCATGCGGAGGGTGCTGCTGAGGCGCACCTACCTGCGCTGGCCTCTCGACCCCATGGCCCAGCCGCTCTTCTGGGCACGGCTGAAGAGGGCATTGAGGTGGGGAGAGGGAGAAGAGGAGGAGGAGGAGGAGGAAGAATTGGGTGGACGGATAGAAAAACCCCGGGAGGGAGACAAGCAGATGTAGTGGAGGTGTCTGATGGCTGTAGGATGGAGGAAAATCAGACGTAGGGTGGAGGACTGTTGTCCTCCAGCTGGCCAAAATGTGAAAGAAACATCCATAGAGTGGAGGACAGCAGCTGGCCAAAGTGTGGAGAAGAACCAGTGATAGGATGGGCGGGACAGCAACTGTCCTTAGGGAGGGTGACAGCCAGCTGTAGGAGCTGCCCGTACAGAAGACGACAGTTGACCACAGGGTTGAGGAGAATCAGCCATAAGATGGAGGACAGCTGATCATAGGGTGGAAGACAACCAGCTATAAATGGGAGGAAAACTGTCCATAAGGTGGAGGACATCCAACCGCAGGGCAGACGACAGAGGGCCATAGAGAGGAGAGCAACCTGCTGTGCAGAGGAGGAGAAGCAGACACAGGGAGAACCACAACAGGGCTTTTCTCATCCCAAAATTCCAGTTTCCCCTCCCAAAGAACACCAGAATGGCCTTTCTCACTCCAGATACCCAGATCTGCTGATGGAGACGACTCTACTCGGTCAAAATTCTTATGTACTGTAGAATTAGATTCTGTGATTCCTCTCCAAACAGACCCAAGAGCAACCTTCCTCACCCTAGACTGTTCCCCTCCAAAAGGACCTCAGACTGGCTTCTCTTCCCTCAAAATGCTTGTACCCATCCCAAATGACCCAAGAAGTGTTTTTCTCCCCCAAAGCAGAGTTTCTGGGATTCCACAACGCATTACACCCTGGGGTGCAGCAGACTCTGTTGTGTGCAGGGAGGGGTCCCCAATAAAGCAAAGCTTCATTTGTCTCTCACTATGGTTATATGGGATGAGGTGGGATTGGGGTGGCATGTTATGGGGCCGGACAGTGGCACAGTCAGATGAAGGGGCCACTGTCCCTAGGTTCTTCTTGGCCATTGTGTGGGATTCTGGTTGCAAAATGGGGGGAAAACAGAGATTCTGAGCAAATAATGGTCTGAGGTGGGACAGCCCAGCAGGTCCCAAACTCCCTCAAACCCTCCCAGTACCACCAGAACCCCCCCCCCACCCCGGAACCTCCATTTCTCCCTTGGAAATCCCCAGTGTGCTCAGCCTCTCCTGCCTCCAAGGTTCCTCCAGGCCCTGCATTCTCCCCCAAAACACTCCAGTACCCCATTGTCCCCCTCCCAAAGCCCTATTTTCCCTTCAAACACCCTTAATATCCCCAGAGACACCTGGAGTTCCCCCAGTACCACTCCGGAGTCCCCCATTTACCCACCACTATCCTCAGAGCCCTTTATGGACACGCCTTCTCCCCAACCAGAACATATGGGAGAAATGAAAGGAACATGAATGGGAGGAAGAATGAAGACAAAGCCAGGCTCTTTGCAGCTGTGCAGGAGCACACACAGACACCTCCACCCCAGCCAGCTGAGAAGGGCTCCCGGGCCGCCTGCCTGGACCCCAGTGGATCCTCAACACCTCAACTCAGCACATGAGAAAATCACAGCAGATTCTTATCATCTTTATTAATATTTTTTTTTTCCAATACAGTAAATCCTCTCTACAGCGACAGGTTAGTTAGATCTGGTTTACATATTGCCGTCTTGTGTGAGAACTGTGGCCTCGACACCACTGTGACAAAACCAGGTTGCGCTCGGACAGGGAAAGGGGGAAATGCGTTCGATTCTGATGTGACCGGGAAAAGAGGAGAACCAATCAAACCAAAAGAACCACAGAGGGAACAGAACGTGGGAAACCGAAGGCAAGCACGGCCAGACCACCTCAAATGGAACCACACGGCACCACTTGTACGAGAAGACAAGGGGAGCAAACCCAAAGGTCAGGGACCGGACAACCCCATATATATATTATGTATAGGTATTTATATATTTATCGTCTGGAAGGACACGCTGAGAAAATGAGTGATCGCAGTGGTATCTACAGAAAAAAAAGGTCTGCTTAGCATTTAGAGTCACACCGAGAAGGAAGCGCACAGCAGAATGAACGGGGCAGAATGGGGACACTGCCGTGTCGGCACTGTGGGGTACGGACTGAGGTGCCGGCCTTGGGGCCAGGAGCCCTCGAGCACCCACTGGGAGCCCTGTGGCCCCTTGATGGGAGCAAGGGCCTGTGGGGAAAGTGCTTCAAGGGGGCTGCACGGGACCTGCTCCAGCCCAGATGGCTGCAGCAGGTGGATCCTCACTGGGGCTCTGCAGCTGCCCTGTCCCAGGGCCACCACGAGGCCCTGAGCACCCGTTGCCAGAGCCGGGCCCTCCTTCAGCCCAGGTGCAGGAGGAGCTGGGCTGGGTGGCCGATGGCAGGGTTGCACAATGACGCAGCTGGCTGTGCCACCTGGAGCCAAATGGGGCCTTGCACCCTGCGTGGAGCCAAGGCCCTGGTGGCCTGCTCGCTGCAGAGGTGAGACATGGGGGAACCATTCCCCACAGACAAAGCCAGGTGTGGGGCGTTCCCCATGTGCCATGGGGTCACCTCGCAGAACTGGCACGCTGAGGTGGGTGTGCCCCGCGGGGCAGGGGGTGCAGGGGGCTTTTCCTGGAGTGGGGTGGTCTCATCTTATTGCTAATGGCTCTGCCGCAGTGGCAGCCACAAGCTGAGGGGGTGGATCCTCGTGGTGACCCCAAACCCAGCAGCCTCTGAGCCCTAGTGGCCTCAGACCAGGGCCGGGTCAAGGGGTAGACGTTGCTCCCACACGCATTTTTGGTGGCAGGCAGTGATTGTCCTTTTTGCAACAAAAACAGGGCCAAGGCAGCACTGCACATGGGATGTGGGCTGGGGGGATGCCCATGATCCCCTTCCTCCCTGATGGCTCAGGCTGAGACCTCCATCCCTGCCCTGGGCAGCCCCAGGGGTGCATGGCACAGAGGAGCACAGGCAGGCTGCAACTGCTCACAGTGCCCAGCGTGTACCCAGGCTGCAGGTCCTGCCTGTGCCGGGGATCCCACACAGTGCCCAGGGAACGGCCACTGGGGAGATGAATGGGAGCTGCAGCCCCAGCATGGGCACAGTGATCTCCCCAGAATGACCACACACAGCACCCCAGCCCTGGCGTCCTTCTGGCTCGACCACCCTTGGGAGACCAACCTACTTCTCTGCATACTGCTGTCCTGCCCACGTCCCACTGTCCTGCTCCATCCCACCATCCCACCCCCTTACCATCCCAGCCACGTTCCCCATCCATCCTCCCTCCCACACCAGGGCCAAGGGAACGCTGTGGAGGGCGAGGACTGAGACAGAGCCATGTGTGACCACCGGGCTGAGCTGTGACTGAGCCTGGAGGTGACAAAGAGAAGCTCCTCCAGTGCCCAGTGAGGGAGGGAGGCCAACAGCAAAGAAGATGAATCAACCCCAGGGGAGCGAGAGCACTGGCAGAGGTCGTCCGCGGGGCGGGTGGGTGCTGGCGGGATGCTGACGGATGGGAGATGGCCCTGGAGGAAGTGGTGGCGGCCGTGGGCCTCAGCACGATACCTCCATGGTGTGGTTGATCTGCCCCATGGCCTCGCTGCTCTCCGAATGGGTACAGGCACGTGGTCGGGCGCCTTCCACCGAACTGGCGCTGGTGAGCGAGGCTGTGCGGGAGCGTGCCAGGCGGGTCATGCTGGCAGATGGCACTGCACGGGCACAGAGAGAGGGTGTGGGTGCTCGGCCACGAGGGGCTGGGTTGACACTGCCTAATGCAAGCAAAGCTGCTGGCCTGGAGCTGGTCCCACTCCCCAAGGCAGATGGCCCCAGGCACAAGCTTGCAGCATGCAGTGCCACAACATGAGCAGCTCCGTGCTGGCAGAGGATGTGGTGTCCCAGCCAATCCCCTGGGCAGTGAGGCAGTGGGAAGCCCCAGCCACTGTGCTCCAGAGGGGTGTGAGTGGGGACGGCAGCTCTCCCAGCTCCCCAGGGTGAAGGAGGAACCTTCCTCCAGCCAGGCTGTGCAGAGAGCACAGCTCCTGTCCTGTGGAAGAGAGCACGGTGGGCATGCTGCCTGCACGGGGAGACTCGTCCGAATGCCATTGCTCAGCCCTCAGCCCTGGCTCAGGGTGAAGGCAGCCCACTTGGGCAAAGCAGAGCGGGACAAAAGGCACCGTCTGGGAAGGGCCAGCCCCATGCCCAGGCTGCTCCCAGGGGTGCCCTTACAGCCCCAGGGCTCAGCACCAGGAGGGCACCATGCAGCAGCAGGCACGGGCCGGGCAGCGCTGAGCGGTACCTGCGCCTCCACTCAGCCTCCGATCCTTCAGGTGGGCGACTGGCGGGGTGGGAGCAGGAGGAGGGCAGGAGGGCAGAGAGAGAATGTCAGCTACACCGAGGGGGCTGCACGGGGCCAGTGGTCTCCTTCTGGCCCGTGTGCGTGCACACAGATCTGCACGGGTGCACACGGACCTGCACACACACACACACACAGACCCACACGTACACAGTGCTCTTACATGCACAGCCTGTGTGCTCCACACCCCAAACACACGGATGTGCACCTTGGACACATACAGTGCTGCAGACACATTTGCAGCCCCCATCAGGATGGGCACACACACGTGCCAGGCTCCTCTGTGGCACACACATGTACACACACGCACACCCAGGCAGCCCCGTGCCCAGCCCTGGCACTCACTGTAGCCCATGCCTTGCAGGAAGTACTTGAAGGCTTCGGTCAGCTTGCCGGGCTGCAGGGAGAGAGCAGAAGGAGCTGAGGCACAGCCCCACACCACCACCAGTACCCCCTGGCACTCCTGTGCCCACATCCCTTGCCAGGCAGGGGCTGCACCAGTCCATGTCTCAGGGACCAGTATAACTCAGCTGATGGAGGGCACTCACCTGTGTGACCTGGGGGAGCCCACCAGAATCCGCCATCTGCAGAGAGGAGGTCCTGGTTAGTTTGGGGACCGCCTTTTCCCCCACCCCAACCCCTGGTGCCTGCTGGCAGGATGCTACTGCCAGGCCACCCTGCTCACTCCAGTCCCACACAAACCTGGGGCAGGGAGATAGGGACAACCTGTAATTCTGGAGCACAGGGCAGCAGGGCACTGCACAGGCAGTGGGGGCCGCCCTGCTACCCCTGTCACCCACCTACCTTCAGAAAGGTGGTGTTTGTGGGATCCAGTTTGGAATTACACTCCACCTGTGGGTGAGAGGGACAAGAAGTAGCACCCTAAGGTGCCCCATGCCTGGCAGAAGCTGCCCACGGGTACCATCTTTGGTCCCAGCATTGTGCTGGCACGTCCCACCCCAGGCATCCAAGCACTGATGCCTACAATCACTCACCACACCCTCTTCAGCAGGAGCATTGTCTCCCACCACCAACATCACAGGGCAACTGGAAATGAGAGGAGGAAAGGGCACAGTCAGGGCTGGTGCCGGGCTCCTTGCCCTGGGCTGTGCCTGTGCAGCTCTTACCGCAGCGTCTTGGCGTTGGGCACAGTGCCGGGCCGGTTGATGTCAAGATCCCTGCGGCTGGAGGAGGAGAGAGAGAGCCAACGTGAGGATGTAGGCAGGCACAGAGCTGGGGTGTGCCCAGAGAACAGCCCTGGTGTCACACTGATCCCCCAACATACCGCTCCCTGCTGGCCTGCACTAGAGGGTGACAGCAGCACCCAGCGGGCACAGGTCCCCACGGCACCTCGGGGCCACCCACCAGCTGGTGGAGACAGCGACACTGCTGTGCTGCTTACCTGTTGTACATGTTGAGGAAGAGCTGGAGGTTGAACTGGTTCACCACGCTGCCGATCTGCTGCCGGTAACTCTGCACCAGTTCTGTGTTGTTCACCAGCTCCTCCTGCACCAGCAGGGGACAGAAATCAGGGCCGGGGCTGCCAGGTGCCCATGTCTTGCCCACTGACAGCAGGGCAGCAGGATGCAGGCATGAATCTCACCCAGCACCGGGTAGGGCTGAGCCCCAGATCAGGTGGGAGGGATGCAGGCAGGGCTGTGCCAAGCCCATCCCCAGCACCACAGCACCACAGCACATGGGGTAGTGCAGAGCCAGGCTGGGATGCGGTGGGGACAGGCACAGGCAGGATGCAGGGCAGGCAGCCCTTACCTGGCTGAACAGGTGGGACAGGACCGTGTCTGGCAGTGTGCTGGTGAGGCCCGAGAGCTGTGGAGGGAGCACAAGGAGTTATCATCCTGCTGTGGCTGGCTCCTGCCCTGGCACTGCAGGGTGGCAAGGGATGGGGGCCCAAGTCCCAGGAAGCCACCAGAGCTTGGAGGGTTTGGGGTCAAGCCCACCTTGGCAGCTGCCCAGTCAATCCAGCCTTTGCCATTGGGGTCGATGTTCATGAGGACCAGCCCTTCAACCAGGTCAGGGAAGATGAGCTGCACAAAGCAAGAGGAGAAGGTGTTCAGCACAAAGAGGCAATGCACCCAGCAGCAGCACTGTCCACTGTGTAGGCACCATGGCCAGGCCAGGGGCATCCCAAGGAGTTCTGATCCCCAACATGGGGCCAACATGGCCCTGTCCCAACCCCTGCCACCCTCCAGGAGCCTTCACAGCTGCACAGTGTGCCTGGGGTGCCAGCTCCAGCTCCTTGCCCACATGCTGGGCTGGCAGGAGGCACAGGTAACTCAGGGCCAGCCCATCCACGCCCCAGGCTCACCGCAAACTTGGCCAGCACGTAGGCTCCTGCCCCAACACCAATTCCAATCACATATTTGAACCTGGAAGGCAGAGGAGTACACATAAGGAAATGGTGGGAAAGCCCAGGGCATCCCTTCAACAACACCCACAGGATGGGGCACAAAATAACATACAGGGTGCTGGCTAACCAGGACAACTGCCCCAGCCCCAAACCCTCCTGCCCCTCTGCTCCCTGCACCAGCAGAGGAGAAGCTGACTCACCCAAAGTGCTGCACCACGCTGGGTAACATGGCAGCCAGCTGGTCCATGGATGGGTACTGGTACCTGCAGCAGGGGGGGGCACAGGGAGGTGGTTGTGAGGCCTGTGTGAAGCTCACGGACCTGCTCACCCACCGAGCACTGTATTGCCCACACTGAGATCTGACACAGCTCAGAGGGACCTGAAGCAGTGGCTGCCCTGAGATGGACAACCAGTGGGCACAGTAAGTCCCCAGCACAGGCACCTACCCCTGTGGGAACTGCGAGGCTCCTGCCTGCTGGCCTGGAGCATCCACGTGACACACCACAAAGTGTTTTGTGATCTCCTGCATGTCTTCATAGTTGAAGAAGGTGTTGAAGCAAAGCTTGTCTGTCAAAAGGAGGCAGCCATCAGAGACCAAACAGTACCCCCTGCACAGAGCCTGGTGGGTGAGGGGAGCATGGAGACAGGATATCCGCTGACCTACTGCTCCTCAGGCAGGAGCTGATGTGCCACCAAAGGCCCCCCACCCCTTCCCTCTGGGTTCCTGGCCCCACAGCAGAGACCATGGCCACTGTTAGCAAGGGCTTTGCGTCCCTAGCAGGAATGGAGTGCATGGTGATGGACTGCAGGGTCTCACAACAGCCACGCTGCTCCCATCCGGCATGGCTCAATCATTCCCATCCTCCCCACACTGGTTTCAGACAGGAGCAGGGTGGCCAAAATGGACAAGGTAGCTCCTTCACCCCAGGCACTCACGGTTGAGGCCCACGTCGTGGTACGTCAGGATGGCAGGGCGGTTCCCCTTGGGCGAGCCCCGGATGACCACGTGCAGCAGCCCATAGGGCGTCTCAATGTCGTGTTCCTGGGGGAAGAGGAGAGATGGGTGACATGTGTCCTGCCCCACACACCCCTCCTGCCCCAGCGACCCTCCCAGGAGTTGTGTGTGTGTGTGTGTGTGTGTGTGGCCACAGGCCTCAGTGTGGCCAGCATCCCAGAAATGCCTTCCCCATGGGAACCATCTGTGGGTAAGCAAGCACCTGCCAGACAGCACCATGGAGAGGTCCCATGGGGTTCAGGGCATGCTGCCCCACAGCCCTGGGCAGGGATGAGACCTGAGTTCCAGGCAGCCCTGCGTCCAGGCCAGCAGTGGAGCGCAGGGCACTGCATACAAAAGCTCCCAGCCTCCATCAGCTCAGCCCAGGTTGGAGTTTTCCCAAGCTGGATGCAGCTACTGCATATTTAATAGCAGCCTGTGGATGGTTTCTCTGCAGACTCTCCATGTCTCTTAATGGTATCCACGTGCCAACTCCAAATTTGCCTTAATCACTGACATGAGCAGATTTCACCTACGTGGAAGGCTCGGGATCCCCGGGATTGGCAAAGTCTGCCCAAACACAGCACAACCTCTTCCCAAGGTGCAGGAGGCTACCCAGGAGCCAGTGTCTGGGAAAGCTGCAGCCATGCCCCAGAAAGGGAGTATGATAAATACAGAGCATCCAGGGTGGTACAGGAGAGCTGGCATGGGACAGGAGGACCACAGGAAGGGATGGAGAGTTTGGAATGGAGTGGAAAGATTTAGGATTGCATAGGTATGCAGGATGGGATGGGATTTAGGATGGAATAGGCGTATCATGGACCACAGGATGGGATGAAGGGATAGAGGTTTCAGATGTGATGGTTTGAGATGAGATGAGAGAATTTGGGATGATTGAAGAGGACTTGGGATGGGAATGGTCACAGAATGGGGAGGTGAGTGGAGAAAAGGATAGGACAGTTGGTCTCAGAGGGCCTGAGGCCACAAGAGTTTTGGCAGCAAGATGAGAGATAACAGTGTGACCCACTTGGCCTGGATTCATTTACACCTGGGGTAAATAGGCAGGAGTCAGATCCCAAACATCACCCTGGGAAACGCCACATCCTGAGCTCAAAATGAGAGCTAAAAGAACCACAAAATCTCATGGTCTAAAACAGCCATGCCCCATACAGGGACCAGGAATGCTTTGTGCCTCAGTCTCCCTGGCCTGGGAGGGCAGTGCTTGCCAGGGAGAGGGGAGGAGTGAAGGGCAGCTCCTTCCCAACCAGCCTCTGACCCTCACTTCAGCCTTGCTAAGGAGGAGGGAGCAGGAAGGACCTCATTGCCAGGGCACCATTTCAGGCCATGGATGCCCTCCAGCCCCCACTCAGCCATCAGAGCTTCCCCGGTGAAGGCGTTCCAGTCCTGCTGTCCCAGGCCCACAAGGTCACGCCGGTGTAGCTTCATCCTCATGCCCAAACCCTGACAGCTGCAGACAAGCCCCACAGATGGGACGATGCAAGGGAACGGCCCCTCCACAGCCACGTGGGCTCCCACAGACTACACACCACCAGGACTTCAAGGACTGTGAAGGACATGGGCCTTGGGCAGGAAGAGCAGCCTGAGGACGGATGCTCCTTGCTGTGGTGCCTCCCCACACCGTGAGCTGCTGCTCCCAGGGGCTCACAGCACAAGAGGACATCTCAAGGGCTCCTCAGAGCCGAAGCTGAGCTCCCCAAGGACACCCTGACCCAGCTCTCAGCCACAGCCATCACTCCACTCCCACAGCTCATGGATTTTCCCTCTCACCCACCTCTGCAGGTGCTGAGCAGGGACACCATGACAGATGGGGAAACTGAGGCAGGAGAACGGCCTGGCCCAAGGTCACCGAGCAGGAGGTTTCCATGTGGCACAATCCTGGGCTCAGGGCTCCCTCCCTCCCACCAGCACAGCCCCCCTCACAACCCCAACAGCTCTCTCAGTGCTCCCAGCCCCAAATCACAATCCTGAGCTGCCCTCTCCTTCTCCAGTGCTTGGACCCCCCCCCCCCAAAGCAGGCCATGCACGTCCCTGCCTGCTGCGGCACTGCCGGGTGCCACAGCCCTGCCCGCTGCTGCAGATGCATCCATGTTCACTCAGGGGAGCAGCTCGTGATGGAGGGGATGAAGCTCACAAGAAGGGGGTCACTGACAACCCCTGGCTGCAGCAAGGTGCCACAGGGGCTGCAGCATCCATAGGTGCCTGGCAGAACTGGCGAGTGCAAAACCTGCGGATGCTGAGCCCTGCTGAGCCTGTCACAGCACTCCCACCTGCCCACCCCCCACATCAGCCTGTTGCCATCACTGCAGAGGCTGCAAAACATCCAAGGGGTCGCTCCCAAATGGCCAGTCCCTGCTCCTCCATCCCCTCCGCTCCCCCCAGGCCCCGGATGGGGTGCAGCCCTGCCCTCGTTCATCCCAGCACAGCTGCAGCCACAGCTCAGCTTGTCCCGGTGCGGCAGCTCGGCCAGGCCCGAGGAGGACGTGCTCAAGGACAATGCGGTCCCGAAAGCCGCATCGCATCAGGGATGCGGTGGTGGTGTGACTGCGGGAAGGAAGGGCTCCGCAGTGAGAGCTGCACCCACCCCGACACCTGCCCAGAGCACGCCAAGCCCCGCGGGGTGCAGAGGACCATCCTGAGCCAGTGGGGCAGAAAGTGGGGCAAAGCCCACCGGGAAGGGAGGGCAGCACGGCAACGGTGGTACCTACCCCATCCCAGCACTCGGGCATGGTGAGGACTGTGCGGGTGAGGATGCGCGGTCAGGGAGGGCCGGCCCCGGGTCCCAGCGCAGGGCACGGCGATGCAGCGAGCTGGGGTGAAGCGGAGCTCTGCGCCGGCTCAGCCCCTCGCCTCGATTTATAACGGAGCCCCAGCCCTGCGCTAAGCCCTCCCTCTCCCTTCCCCCTCAGCCGACGTGCGGCCCCAGCAGGTTTGGCCTCCATTGCAGGCGAGCGCTGCGATGCAGCCGGCACTCAGCCATTGGCTGCCACGCGAATTATTCATGCTCCAATTGGCCCCAAATACCCTTGTTTACGAAGAAAAACGCCTGGTGCCGTGCAGGACCCGCTCCATCTTCCCTCCTTCAGCAGACCAAACAGGCGCAGGCATCCAGATGGGGCTACGCTGACACCCTCTGTGACACACAGCATCCTCAAGGCAGAGCTCAGCACCCCTCACCTGCACCCAGACGCGTGCACACATGGCTCACTGTGAACACGCAGAGTCATGCTCGAGCCTGCAGCCATCCAGGCCAGAGCCTGCAGCAGTGAAGCACACACACAGCAGGAGATGTGGGCATGCACATGACCACACGCAGATACGCACGCAGAACCTTACGCACGTGTGTGGACACATATGAACGTGGCCCCAGCGTGCCAACACCTCACCTGGGAGCACAGGAAGGTGTGTGCCCAAGGTGAGAGTGTGCATGTATGAAACAAGAAACAGTGTGGTTGTGTGGCCACAGAGTAGGATACATGACAGGCTGGCATGGACGCAAATCCCCACACCCCTGCCTGGAGCAGGATGCTGGCACAGCCTTAATTTAGCCCAAACCCGGACACAGCCAGTGGCAGGTGAATAAGGCAGGAGGAAAAGCCCAGCAACCCCAGTGGGTCAGACCACATCCCTGGGCCACGCAGCAAGTGCATGCATGTCTCTCCAGCTGCCCACTGGTCTCATCCAGTAATGGTTTCTCACCATCATGGCCCTGTGTCACCCCCTGCACCTTCAGCACAACCCTACTGGCTGATAATCATGGATGCAAGCAGTCCTGCAGCCCGCAGTGCCTGCCTGGACAGGTGGGATAGTCATGTTCTGTTCCTGGACCAAGGCAGATCCAGCGAGGACACTCCTGCCTCTCTGGCCCCACACAGCCTTGTTACCCTGCTCAGAGAGGCCTCTGGTGCCCACTAATATCTCTGCCCCATCCCCACCCCAGCACCTTGCCACACCTTCCTCCATGCCCCAGCACACATTGCAGCAGTGGGACAGTGTCTCCAAGCAAGTTCCCATGCTGGGGCCTTGAGCCACCACCAGAGTGCACGTGGCTTCCCCATGCTTCCCCAGCTTCACCAGGCAGGGGATGAACAGGTGGGAGAAGGGGCAGGCACACAGGCAGCAGGACAGACTTCATCCTGCCTTGAACAAGCCAGGCTAGCTCAGAAACTGCTCTGCACTGTTTTGGGTTTTTGCAAAGCTTCTGAAATTGCCTCTCACAGTACCCTTCTGGACAAGATGTCAAGCTGTGTGCCATACACACCACAAGGGGTGAACAACTGGCTGCCAGCTCAGCTCCAGGAGCTGTGGTAAGTGGGGTTCCCTCAGACTGGTGCAGCTGCAGCCATGAGCAGCAAGCACAGCAGGCTTGCACCCAACCAGCACTGCAAAAAGCACGCTGGGGCTGTGGTGAGGGCTGTACAGAGAACACTGGCCCAAGGACACCTACCCACAGGGATTTCAGGGGCTGTGGACACCCACATGGGTCTCCAGCAGCACAGCATCAGCAACACCACCTCCTTCTCCCTCCTCACCCTTGCTTTGGTGATAGAAGACCGTTCCCATTGGCTCTGAAAACCACACTGCACCTCCCTGCATCCTGACAAAACTCTTTGCTGTGCTCCATCACACACACATGGCCGATGGAGGCTGAATGGGCCAGTCCTAAAAGCCTAAAAGCACACTGCGTGTGCCAAAACAGGGACCAAGGCTCTCCTGCCCCTCTGGCAGGGTGAGTGAAATCAGCTCACTGGTGCAAGGGTTCAGCACTGGAGCTGGGAAGGCACAGCCAGCACTGCCAAGCCCCAGCTGCCCCAAGGGGAGAATGGCACAGGCTGAGCACAAGACAGAAGTGGAGACTGAAACTCAAGCTGGGACCAGGAACAAGCAGAGCCCGCAGGGCTGCCTGGCAGCCCCAGGGCCAGGCTGTTCCAGGAGAGCCAGGCAGGACAGGGGGCAGTGTCCTGCCTCCCAAAAAAAGAAAAAGACACTTTCACCAACCCTTTATGTAACTGGGAGGCTGTCATCACCCAGGGAACCATTGCCATGGCAATAGGAGAAGGGCTGGAAAAGCAGCTCAGTTTTCAGAAGAAAACACCAGTCCTAAAAAGGTTTTGTCCCCGGCCCATCGCCAAATGCCCACCAGCCACATCCAACCGCCAGCACCGAGTGCTGCAGTAGGCACCAGGCCAGCATCCCCAGGGGCTGTGTGGGCAGACCCACAGCCATGGCCCCCTTCCCACAGCACAGGCACCAAGCAGCTGCTGCCTGCCCCAAGCTCTGGGGCAAGAGACAACTCCTCTTCCCCCACAGCCAGTCCTACCTTCCAGTCTGCGTCCACAGCAGAGAGGAACACGTCCGAGTTCTCCTGTGGGAGAAGAAGAGCCATTAGGGACCGAGGGCCGGAGCACACCAGTGTCCACGTCCTGGCAGCCAACACGCGGGGTCGGGGCCAGAGCTGTCCCCCAACTCACCAGCTCAGCATCCTGGCCCCGCAGCAGCGGCTTCTCCTCGGTGAAGCGCAGCTCGTGCAGCCCCGCCATGGTCATCTCCTGCAGCAGCAGCCCTGCCCTAGGGGAGGGGGACATCAGTGCCCTGCTTGGTCCTGCCTCTGGTGTCCCTCAGCTCTCCCTGAGCCTTTCTGCCTGGAAAGCCAAATCAGCTCCCATCCACTCGGCCAACGAGGCCCGGTGTGCTGGTTTGGCCAGGGGCTGCAGCAAACCCTGCTTTGAGGCCAGGAATGGAGCTGAGGGCTGGCAGCACTTGGAGGAGCTCAGCTCCTGCCCAGCTCCAGGTCTCCCAGTTAAGGGCTCAGGCAGACTGGGAGAGCAGTGTGTCTGTCAGTGCTGGTCATCCTGCAAGTACACAGCCCGGGGCGACAATAGTCCGATTTCCACTGCAGCTTCCAGCATTGGCCAGAGAGACAGGTCAATGTTTGCGTGCAGGCTGTGGGCAGAAAGGGTGGGAGCAAGGGAGACCTCCCTGCAGAGCCAGACCAAGGTGTAACATTTCTCAGCCGTGCTGGGGACAGAGGGATGCTCTGAGCAGCAGGAACGGCCCTGGCAGGGAGCAGAGAGTCCACCTGAAGCTGGTATGGCAATGATGGGAGGAAACCAAACCCAGAGACTTTACCTACACAACTTTCCCCTCACCTGCAGAGCAGGTGCTGGCTGGTTGGCAGCTCAGCTCCAGGGCTTGCAGGGATGGTCCTCACTTCTGGTGTGGGGCTGCATGCTGCTGAGCAGGGCACTAAGACTTTGTACACCCCAATGCCAAAATACCCCCAAATATCAGCCCAGCTCAGAAAGCAAAGGGGAGTGAGGGGTCATACAGTGGTTGGCTGCACGCAGACAGTGACAGAGACAGGGGAATGGGGACAGGGACAGTGCAGGCTGCCCCATGCATGCGCAGGGTGGGTTCCCAGCAGGTTCCACTGCCCATTGCCACCTGTTCCCCAACACCAAACCTCCAATCATGTCCCTACTGCTTCCCATGCAATCCCTCCATGGAGACCAGTGAGGACCAAGCAGACCCCACCCCATCAGCAGCCTTAGCCGGACCTGGAGGAGCATGGCTGGGCACGCTCACCCCTGTCCCAGCCACCCAGAACACAGAGCTGACTGTATGCTTCCCTCCCTCCAGAGCTGTGTTCTGCTAATCCAACCGAGTTTTCAGATGAAAAACCAAGCAGGCTCTGCCACCTGGCTGCTCTCCGCAGAAACCACACTTTGCTCTGCTCTTTGGGAACGGCCCAACAAACCAAAGAGGTTTCGAAGCAGAAGCACCAGCGCAGAGCCTCCCAGAGCTCCTGCAGCCCCAATCCCACAATGGCTCCAGCCCCGTGCCCCATCTCAAGGGAGGGAGGGTTAAGAAGTGGGGGGAAATCAGCCTCACCGGGAGCCAGGTCTGGAGGAGAGCAGGAGAGTCGTGCGCTGACCGCACCGACCGCTGCGTGGCCGCAGTCCTAGGGCGGCTGGGGACAGCACTTAGAGCACGGTCGGTGCCTTCGTTAATTAAAGCCTCTGGCTGATAATCAGAGGGAGGGAGGCTGAGCGATGAGGAACAGCCCCGTGATCTTGGTGCGTGGTGGGGCAAACGCCGGCCCATGAGGGACATGGGAGAACCCCACAACAATCAGCATCCCCAGTGCAGGACGGCCATCGGGAGCAGTTCTGGGCTCAGGAGCAGGAGTGGAGCTAAGGGCCGGCCCTGGGGAACTCTGACAGGGAACCCCCAGAGTGCCACAGCCCCCAAGCAGGATCACAGCCACGCCATGGCTTCCTGGGGTGCCCCAGGCTGTGGGGCTAGCCAGCAGCAGTGTGGGGACCCTCCAAGTCCTGCCCAGCTCCAAGCTGCGCAGCATGCGATGGCTGGGGAGATGCCAATGGGGCAGTGCAGTGAGCGCTTTTCCCTCCAGCTCATCCTGATGCTCCCCAGCAGCACCCATCCCCAGATGCTCCCACTCTGCTCACATCCTGGGCAGAGCTGGGACACATCTCCCTAATCCCAATCCAGTCCCAAACAGAGCATGGCACTGTCCACATGCACAGCCAAGCAGCAGCTGAAGGCCGGGAGCACGGTGCACTGGTGCTCCCCTGAAGGCACTGCCGCGTAGGACACACTGCCAGGAGCAATTTAAACGACCCTTTTCCATTTCCCTCTTTTCAATGGATCAGACACGTGCCCAGGAACCACCCACCCTGGGCTCTCACGGCATGTCAAGCAAGACCCCTTGCAAACAGCTTTTCCCCCGCAACTCCCAGGGGTGAGCAGGGGAAGGGAGACGCAGACGGCCGCTGCGGCTCTGCCCTGCGGGGCCCTGGCACTGCGAGCCGAGATGCAGCTGGAGGCAGCCCCGCTGGCTTTGCCTTCCCTGGGAACCTGCAGCCCGGCTTATTGAAGGAGAACCAGCGTACGGCAAGGAAATGCGTTACTGCTAACCGTTACACTTATCAGTGCAGGAGGGGTTTAACAGCGGTGCCCAGAAGGAAGGGGACCCACCTGGGCCTCCCCGCTGCTCCCCGTGTGCTGCCCAGCGTGGCCGTGGCACCCCGGGGTGCTGGCACGGCACCTCGGGGCTCAGGGAGCAGAGTGAGGCACACGGGGACAGAGGGCAAAACCAAAGGCGTGGGGCTGCTGGAAAACCTCGCAGAGCACAGCGTGGGCCCCCATCCCGCCCCACCGGCTCAGGACAAACCCCCCAGAGCCGGGCCGAAGCTCACTGGGGAAGCTGGCAGCAGGGCTGCTGGCCCCGAGGGTGAGCCGGAGGGATGCTCCGGCAGCCCCACAGGAGGAACCCCCTCAACCCTCCTACTTCCCCAGCCCACCCGGGGGCCACGAAATCCCCGAGTCCGAGAGCACGGCCGGGGGCTGCGGCGGCGGGGATCGGAGCCAGCGCGAAGCTCAGCCCCGGCCCGAGGGATGCGGCAGCGAGACCCGCGGCCCCGCCGTGCCCTGGGTACCTGTGAGCAGCTCGATCTTGTGCCGGAGAACCTTCATGCCGGGCCGGCGGACCCGGCGCGGGGAGCGAGCGGAGCCGGAGCGGAGCGGAGCGGAGAGGAGAGCGCACGGCGGCGCAGGGGCGAGGCGGCACGGCCCCGGGGAGCGGATCCACCCCTCGGCGGGGCCGGAGAGGAGGGACGGAGCCGGGGACGGGGCCGGGGATGGGGGGATAGTGGGAATAAGGGAGGGGGGAACGAAAGGGCGACTGTGGGGTTGCTGTGCAAGAAAGGGAGCCCCAGAGGTCCCCAAGAAAGGGGCTGTGATGGCTGAGCAGTGTGGGGTACCCCACGGTGGTCAAGGGGACCGGGAGGTCCTGTGATAAGGGGGACGTGGGTGATGGGTGTCCCCACAGCATGGCCAAGGAGTCGGGGGGCAGAGAGTGGGGATGGCGATAGACAATGGGGACCGAGGGGTCACCCAGGAGATGGCCCCCGTAGTCCTACAGGGAGGTGTGGGGTGGTGAGTGTTTGGGACAGAGGGTCACCCATCACCCCTGTGGGTGCCCAGGTCTGCGGAGGAGTCCAAGGGCTCCTAAGGCAGCAAGGCATGAAGCACTGCTGTATTTGCACTGGTCAGCCCTGCCACTGCTCCTTCTCATGTGTTTTTTTGGTACTGTTTTAATTCACTTTCCTACAGATGGAGAGGATCAGGTGGGAAGACTTGAGCATCCTGCAGACTGCTCCCTGGGGCTAGGACTCCATCACTCACTCCTCCCTGGTGGATATTTTCAGATTAGCTGAGGTTTAGGGTCTCCTAAACCACCTAAGACACTGCACTAGGGTTGGGAATTTGGTGCTGGGATCTGGGAGACAACCCCTGGCCTGGAGGTCCTGGTGACCAGCAGGATGTAGACCTCAGCTGGAAGGGGAACTTTGGCAATCCCTAAAACCATCAGCTCCTCACCACAATGGGATGCTGGGGAGCATGGGCGCAGTTCAGCCAGGAGCTGGCTCATCACCCCCTGGGCTCTTCCCTGCCTTCTTACATCATAGCAAAGGGTCCTCAGCCAGAGATATGATGGGGTTGGATCCTGCTGATATTGTGCAAATATAAACCTGTTCTAACTGCCAGGGATTCTGCCAGGGATTCCTACAGGAGTAAATGATTTTCCCACCAGGAATTTATCCTCTCTTCACAAAGTTCAACTTGCCCAAATAACAGCTTTTAGATGCTACCTTGCCAAAGGAGCGTGGCCATATGGCTGGAATAATTGCACAATTAATCGGGTATGGAGAGTGCATAGGCTTTCTGTGCACTGAGCTGGAGGCAGCAGAATAACCCTGTGGAGGGGGGTTGGAATCTGCACGCACGTGGCGCGGTCTGCACCCTCAATTGCATGTTTAAAGGGAGTTTTACAGCATGGATTTTTCCACATTTCTTTCTGCAGGTCAATGTGGCATTTTCCACATGGCTTTCCATGCACTTTTATCTCAGCCACGTGACAGCAAGACAGTCAAACCAAGGTCTGGCTGTGGAGATGGCATCAGGGAGGTCACTGCTGTGGACAAGGACTCATGGAAGATCAGGGATGTGGTGTGCAGACTTGTGCTGCTTTCTGGTGTTGGTTCTTTTCCTGGTGGCACCAAAGAGCTGGGGAGCACTTTGACCGGAGATGTTGCAGCGGGTGATGATGCTGAAGCTGAGCTGCAGCTGTTTGAGGAGCATCCCATCCTCAAACCAAATGCTTGTGCCACGTGGCAGAGCATGGGGCAGGTGGAGGGGGAGCAGGGGCCTGGGGTGGCAGACGTGATGGATGTGCATGGTCTGGGTAGGGGATGGGTGCACTCAATGTGGCTTTATCGAGCAGAAATTAGGTACTGTCCCCAGGTACATGTGATGATGTGCAGAGGACTCAGAACTAAATTTAGCCCCAGCTGCACACGAGTGTGATGTTTTTTATTGTCACCCTTAAATCACAGTGTTGTTTGGGGTGCATGGCTTCTGGTCCTGCCTTGCTCTGCCCTGGATCTGTGACAGGCTATTTTGGTCAGTTCAGAAAAGGGAGAAACAAGGAGAACTAGCAATGGATGAAAAGGGCCTATTTCCTAAAACACTCTTGGGAACTGGCAAAGCACAGGGCACCCAAATCTCTGGACACACACTCAGCCCATGGTCACACTCGGCCACACTCTCCAATGGCAGCACCAAGCTCGTGGCAGTGCTGGCAGGCCTCCAGCTGTGGCCACCTCCTGCCCTTGCAGCATAGGGCTTGCAGTAATTTTCCATCCTGGCTGCAAGCTCTGCCTCAGCCCAAGGGCCCCAGCGAATTGTTCTCACACAGCTCTCTAATAGGGCTGGGCTACAGTCAAGTTCCTCTTTTCATTCACTCGCAGCCCCTCCACTGTGGCAAAACAGGAGAATTTTGAACAAAAACCAGATCAACAATGAGCCCAGTGAGCTGCCAGGCAGAATCCCCATGGGTCAGCTGCCTGCAGTGGTGATGGCACTCAGGGTAAAGCCAGAAGCATGGCAGCCCTGGGGACTGCTGTCAGCTCAGTTCTGAGGCTGTGTCTGCAGGAGTGCAGTAGGACCAGGTCTTACCTCCACACCTGCAGCAGGAGCTGTGTCCAACAGTCTCCATCACAAGGCCTCAAAATGCTTCTAGAAACACCAGAAGTTCAAGATGCATGGAAACCACAGCACTTGCCTGTCTCACCTGGGTTTGGTGTGCACAGGGGCAGGTGCCACCTCCCAGTCAAGGAGGAAGCAGTCCCTGCTCACAGCCAAGCCAGGCTTTAAATAAATACCTGTCAGCAGAACAAAGCTGGGCAGAAAGCAACTGTGTGCATACAGATGTGCTTAACAAGCTGATAGGCGTGAGACAGAGCAGACTGCAAGGTGTCTCCTTGGAGTCTGGAGGCTGGCATGCTCTCATAGATAACATTAATAAGTATTTCCTTCTTTAACCTCCCTCTGGAGAGTGGGGTAATGCCATTCCCAAGGCTCCAGGGTGCTGTGATGGCTTAAAGGTGGTGATGCAGTGGAAAGGTTCGATTATTCCCCAAGATTCCATAGTTGCCTTACAGCCACTGGTGGTGTCTGGGGACACAGGGGCAGGCATGGGCAGGAAGCCCCTCTCTGCTGGCTGCTTGGGGGCACCACAGTTTTGGGTAGGGTCTGTCCTGCAGAAGGGCACTGCGCTCCTGCCAGCACCAGGGAGCATCACTAGCAAAGACCAAGGGGTGCTGAGGGCACCTGGTTTGGAAACACACATTGCTTTCCCAGGGAGATGCAGTGGGGCAGGGCAGCACACAGAAAGGCTGTCAGCCCAGCTAGACCTTTCCTGGGCAGAAGAAGGCACCCAGAGGGGTTGGGCCAGTCCCCACACCTCCTGCTCCTTGCTTGGCCTGAGAGCTTTCATAGAGCAAATGCACACCCAACTCCCCATGCCTGCACCCTGCCAGCTCTGCCCCTGACCTTCTCCTTGACCTGCAGCTGATCGATGCCTCTCGCTCGGAGCGATCCATTGGTCCTAATGATTTCGTCCTGCTCCTCACTAATGAACTCTCATGTCGTGCTGCATTTGGGCCGCAGGCCCAGCAGATGCTGAGGAGGGAGGCAGAGGGACACGATGTTAGTTTTGGAGCTTTTACCCAAAGCACACCACTGCATCCTCCCGATCCTCCATTGCACACCTCCCTCCCCACTCCTGCTCCTTTCAGCCCTGTTCTTTAGAGAAGCCAAGGTGAAGCCACCCGGTGCCATGGGACACCCCCCTGCAGGGTGCTGCACGGCATGACCGGGGCCATTCCCAGGGCTGCTGCCCTGCTGTGCCCAAGTCCTGGCCAGCCAGAAAGAGAGGCCTGGCACTGACCTTTGCTGGGAATCCAGTCACACGCACCCCATCAATAACAAACTGCAAGATAACAAAATGAGCTGTCACAGCCAATTAACACACTGGGCTTAATCAGCTTGTGAGTTTTCAGGGGGGAGGAGAGCAGCAGGCTCCAGCCAGAGGGGCCGGCTGAGGGGTCTGCCAGGTGGCAGCCACTCCTTGCTGGCTCCCCTGGCCAAAGGAGCCCAGCCAAGAGCCAGGGCTGTGGGAGGGCAGAGCTGTGTACAGCAGTGAGGAGGTCGGTGCAGCGATTTCCTTTTCTCTGTGTCATCCTGCCCTGCTGACTCAAAGCTCTGGGTACAGAGAGCTTCCCTCTGATGCTGCTGGTGCAGACACAGAGCAGTGCCCATCTCTGCCTGTTTATGTACACCTGAGCCCAAACTGAATGGCAAAAATCACAGCTCAGGCTCCAGGCAGTGCTTGGTAAAATGATGGTAATAAACCCGGACGGTCTGGGGCAAACCTGGAGCCTCTGCAGTTCAAACAGGTATTAATGCCTTCGCCAGAGTGTCTACAGTCTAGCTGTGGGCTTTGAAGACAAATGTCTGAGGGTTGTTTTGATGGTGCCTTTATTTCTCTATCTGCTTCACTGTTTGTTCCCATCTGTATTGCAGCCAAACCACCCAGTTAAAGGACTATGCTACTGGGTGGTTATCTCCCCACTCCCATTTTGCTCTAATGCATGAGAAGAAAAGTCATGCTGCATCTTAAGCATCTGCCAGTCCCTCAATCTGAAGTCCAGGAAAACTTTGCCTATTTGTTCAGGCCAGACCTCTTGCTTGTGCAGGTTTTCAAGCCATTTTCGTAATAACTGTGCCTCTGCTTTACCTAGGGAGCACCTGAGAGCCCTCAAGGGACAGGCAGGGCCTCGTAAGCCACACCAGCAGTGAGCACGGGTTGGGTTGTACAACATCCATTCGCCTTTTACCACTTCTGTTGTTTTAATCACAGCATCATCATGACTCAGGAGGCATCTCCTTCACCAAACCCTGCTCAGCCTGGGTGCTGCCCGTGTCTCAGCAGCATACCAGCATCTAAAGGACAAGTGAGTTCCACCCTTCAACACAAGGGATTTCTGCCTTGCTGCAGGGCAGGAAAACCTGGATAAAGTATGTTTCCTCTGACTGCAGGAGAACCTTTTGAAGAGCTGGAACCACATGGCTTCAGAGAGGCTAACAAAAGGCAAAAGACCACAGTGTGTCCTGCCAATCAGATAGAAAGATTACGGAGGCCGGTGGCACTGCTTGGCAGCCTGCCATCAGAAATAACTCTTCAAAAATAGAAGCATGCTAATCTCAGGAACCTTCTAGCATTGTCAATCACATTAATGAAGTGTTTCGAAAACCAGAACAAATGCCTCAGCTTTTGGGGGCTGTGCTACCCCCCGTAACTTTCCACGTGGCCGAGGAGTGGTCTGGCTGCTGCAGCACGTTGCTCTCACGCACAGTGCTGTGGTGCAGCAGCGAGGTCAGCCTGGCTGGGCTCCCAGGAAGCTTGGCACCTACCCTGGGAAGCCAACAACCCTCAGTGCCGGGGCAGAGGATCCCAGGATCGATTTCCTCTACGAAGCAAAACCAGATAGTGGAGAGTGCCTGGGGAAGGTGGGAGTTCATGGTCTCCCTGTGGGGCTGGTTGCCTTCCTGTGCCCGCTGCTCCTCTATGGCCAAGTGCTTCCACGGCTACTGTGCCTGGCAACTTCTTCACAGCAGCTTTTCTTGCTCTCTGGAAGCTCCCTTCAACAAACTGTAGGGAGGAGAAGGTGGACACAACTTTACTTATTCCCCCGTCCCTGGTTGTCCCAGATTCGTGGGGATATACTATAGAAATAGAAACAGCCAGAGAGCCCAGCTCTCTCCAGCACAGTGAGGGACCTCGGGATGGCAGAGCCCAGCCCCAGCAGGTGGGCTTTGGAGCCTGAATGGCACATACTGGCCACAGGGCTCAGGCTGGCAGGGAAGGATGGGGCGGGTAGAAAACATGCAACTGACTGTCTGGTCTTTTTCCTTCTTGATCTCCGTGAACTACAGCCTTCAAATATGCACACAGTCATCCTAACCCCACTTCTCAGGCTGTCTCAGGCTGAGAATGACACCAGAAGCATTTTGTGAAAGAGAAGGCAGAAGCCAGGGCTCTTACTGCTGCTGCCTGCTCTCCCTGACCCTCCACTGGGACACTGACTGCTCCGGCATGATGCCAGTCCTGCACCTGCTCAGGCACCACTCAAGTACATCTCAATCTGATGCAGGTGGCACAGCCAAGTGTCTGTCCACCTCTTCCTCTGTGTGCAGTTCTTGGCAGCTTTCTCTCACTCCCTTCCTTACGCAGCAATCAGCAATACTTCATTTTCAGTATCTATGCCAACTACGACATCCACTCTTCTTGCATGCTCAAATTCTAGACAAGGCAGTGCAACCTAAACCCATCTTGAGTCTCACTCAACTGGAGTTTTCACCCTGCAGGCACAACAAGAAGTCCATTAGCCAACTACTTTGGTCTTAAAGGCACAAGAACATCAGTAGGGTTCTCACTAGCTTCAACTGAAACAAGCAGTTCTGATAGGGCTCACGCAAAAGTAACGTCTTCAGCTCGACTCCCCCTTGATGTGCCCAGCAGTGCACACACCAGCCCTCCCAGGCCATGGCCATGTGCTCAGGGCAGCAGGAGCTGCAGTGCACAGCAAGCCCACAGGTGGTCTGAAGCCAGAAACATTTTTAACTGCCCAGCTTCTTTCACAAGCAGATTCTGCCTGCCCCAGGCTTGAACCCCTCTGCCTGGTCAGCGTGAAACTAAGCCAAGCATGCTCTGTCAACTGGAGATCAGCTCCCAGTGCCAGACTTAAAAGCAAACCCATCAAAAATAAGTTTCAAACACGTGTGGCCTTCCTTCATTCCGTATTCAGTGTGACATGATGAAACCACAGTAGCTGTTATCCTTCCATCGGTTTTTGTGTGAAGTCTCACTGACAATTCAGCTCAGCATTTTGTGCTCAGGCTGCTGTCAGCTCTAGTAAAAGTACTTCTGAGTTGGCAACATCAGGCAAATGGAGCAGAAGTGCAGGTTCAGCTATCCATGCATGGCCACTCTCCTGCCTGGCCAACTGGCTGTTTGGGTGAAGGAGGAGGATGCAGAGGGAGAAAAGTGCTTCTCCGTGTTTAATCAGATCCATGGCAGTCCTGATCAAGCTTAGCAGCAAGGACTTAATAGGATGGATCAAGGAAGCCAGTGTGAAATCTGGAAAGAGGAATCTCTTAGCTCTGTCAAGCACTCACCAAGTAACCAGCTGAGCTCTGGTAGATGCAGCAGAGCTCGGAAAGCCTGACAACATGTTTGCTGTAAGTAATTACGTTGTTGCTTCCAATCTAGAGTACAAAATCATTCAATCACCATAAAAAGAAAGTGAGGTACAGAACAGCTCTGAGCTGCCCACTGCCAGGCAGAGGCAATGCTAGACAAGAGAGCTGGATTTTGAAATAAAACCACAATCTCCTGAGCCCTATGATGTGCTATCAGACAATGTGCTTTTAGAGAAAGCACATCTGGGTATAGAAGCAGCTCTGTGTAAAGAAAGCATACAGCACTGTCCCTCTGCTGGATTACATCGCATCTCTATTCAGCAGTTGGGTCAATTAACATACTGCATGAAGCTCTTCTAACAGTTGGGCAACAAAAAACAACTAGAAGATGACTGATTGTAACAGAAATGCTGAGTTGCAGCTTGAAGCAGTGCTGGAGCACCTGGTGGGAAGGCAGGGCCAACCCAGGGGAGCTCAGGTGCACACAGTGTACCTGAGTGACCACCGGGGGTGGAGTCAGGATCCACCCCTTCCCAGACCTCATTTAAGGGTTGGCACTGGAGGCAAAGGGCTCTTGCTGGAGATCCCTTCCTGCCTGAGGCCTTCTAAGGGTAAGTAAATTATTTTGTTTCTGCATAACTGATTGCTGCATTTGAGCATATTGTCACCTGCTGTAGCTCAGGATTTTGCCACTATGCAGTCACTGCTATGCTTTCCATTGTGTCACAGTGTTATACTGTTCTAAACCAGAAAGGCTTGTGGTGTTACAGTGTGCTAATCTTCAAAATGTTCCTTACTGCTGTCTTTTCTGGATGCTGCTGGTCAGAATGACTGCCTACAGCTTCCCAGCTGGCAGAAGCTATCAGTTGTTTCTTTCTACTGATCAAAAATAAACCAAAGCCAGAGGATGAAAAGACACAAAGTCAAGGAAGTGAACCTTCTGTGAAACGATAGTTTGGATAGGTGGGAGTTTGTCCATGGATGGTTGCAGAGCTCCTTGTGTTCAACTGGGCCTCAAACATGCATGGCTGCCTCACCTACTTGGAAGAGTACACAGAGCAAAATAAGGATCCTAGTGACCCAGAAGCTCACACAAAGATTAATGAAACTGAAAAGCTTTCCTCACTTAACCATGCTGACTGCTCACTGCCAGGAAGTTCAAGTGACTCTATCTTTTGCTGCACTGGTGCACACGCAGCTTCTTGTTCATCACACACCACAGCCAGGCACTGGAACAGAGCACCCAGGGAGGCTGCCCAGCAGCAGCAGCCTTTCAGGAGCTATTCAGACAAATGTGACCCTGAGGTGAGTCAGATGGGAACAACCCTTACCTTTGGGGAAGGACTGTACCAAGCCAGCGGGTTTCTTGGAAAATGCATCATTAAAACACAAAGAAACATTCTTATGTGAATGTGTAACTAACTAGCATCTCAAATTTCACCTGGTTTTGATTGCAATGAAGAACACTGTAGCAATAGTGTGTAATATATCTCTGGACTGCTTTCTCATGGATGTCAGTAGTCCTGCAGTTTGGAAGATGAGGGATGTGGGGAGCAATGACACTTACAAGTACTTTTCAAACCTCTTTTTGTGCAGTTCTGTGATCTATTGTGCTGTTCTGATACTACAGAAGTTCAAATTCCTCTGACACAGCTTGCTGCTGTGCAATCATAAAGGACAGTCTGTGTTCATAAAAATTACAGAGTGCTCTTTTGTCAGCTATCCTAAAGGCTTAACGGCAGCAGTGGGTGTCTGCAGTAGGAACAAAGTACTTCCAAATAGCATAAAGCATTCCAGCCAGAAATTAAAAAAAAAAAAAAAAACACAAAAGACGCTATCAGATCTTCTCATCAAAAGCAGTAATTAAAAAACACAGGAACAGATTTATTTTTTGAGGGTATTTTGGTGTTGTTTTTAGGTTGTTTTTTTTTTACTAAGCATTAGGGTTACTAGAAGTGACATATATCTGACATTAAGGACTGCTTCAATTTCCCTACTCTGCAACACTGCATGAAATGCTGGTGAGCATGCACCATCTGCTTGGATTCTGTATCCAGCAGTAATGATGAGAAATGTTCTTACCAACACAGGAAAATGAGTTTGGAGAGTCATCAGATCTAACCTAGATACTGATTTTTGGTTATAAACCAAGTAGATCTCAAAGCCACCATCTTAAAATGACCTTTCCAGATCTAAAATGTTTTGTTCACAGATGGAGTTAAACTTGCTTCCCTTGCAGCTGGAACACTGCATGTAGTTTTGACACATGACTTGCAATGTATGCTTTAGCACTTGGAGCAGTGGGGTGTGAACAGAAACAGCCAAACCCCACCTGTTGGCTGCTGCACTGCTGGAAAGGTAACATGGAGTCACATCCCTTCCAAAAAACATCCTTTTTTGTGAAAATGTGGACTTACAAAATCAAGAGCTTGTATTAGGTTGGAAGAGATGCTGCTGTTGCTTCATCACACTGCTCCTAACCACGTGGGATAAGTCAGACAGCTGACTGCACCTGACTGCAGGGAAACAGTTCTCGACCACGTCACCTAAAAGAGAACAGGAATGGGATGACCAAGACTGCATTGTCCTCTGCAGCCATGACTTTGCAGAGATCTATGACTAATTTATCTGTTGCTGGACAGCTGACAACAGACATTTCATGTTTTTCATAAAAAATATTTATTTGGCGTAAAAATCCAGAAATAGAAAATATAGAAATGTTAGGAGAAAATGCATTTGATCCCATACATACTCAAAATACTTTGTGAGGCACAATTTCCAGTTTGTCTCCCCAGCAGGTGCTGAAGCCAGCACCCTGCCCCCTCTCACAACCTCCAGGGAAGAGCTTCAGAGGAATGACCATGCACCACTTGGACTGCAGGTCTCCAGTCTGAAGAATCTGATGTCCAGATGCACCTGCAGAGACAGGAAAAACTCCTACAAGTCTTGGTGCATCAAATCTTGAAGCACTTACATCAGAACTGCTGTTGTCTCCCAGTGACTCCCAGAGCAGGAAGGATGTGCATGCAGGATGATAACCACTGCACTGTTTAACAAGTACCAGCTTCAGTCACTCCTCCTGGCAGTGATGACACTTACTAGGATCATTTCACTGATGAATTGAGTTTCCTTCCTTGTGATCCATTTGCTCTGTCCATCCACCAGTAACTGCATTCAGCAATCAGATTTTTCTCATGGGAAAACAGATGACACAGAGGTTGATAATGGAGGATGACTTCTGTTAAAGCACCTGATTTAAATCCAGCCCAAATGAACTTCTGCTGCCCCAGTAAAGTGAGTGGAAAAGCTCAATATCCACTGCAGACACATCCACCATTTGTGGCACTCAGAAGATGGGAACATCCTCCATTGCTTGTGGCATTGATCCCATAGGGGCTGGAAGGGAGAGATAAGACCAGGCAGCTCCTCAGACCTGCACAGGTGAAGTTTTCTTCAAGGTACTAATGCTGTGTACAAAAATCAGCAAGGAAACGGATCCCTGCCTCACGGAGAGCATCTTTTATACTTAGATGTATGCGAAATGGGGAAAGTTCAGAGTGGTTTGTAACACTTTTTTCATATTGCTGAGGTTCCCCAAAGAATGGGGAAGCTGGAAACATATTCCCAGGAGCCTGGTATGTGAAGGATGGCATACAAACAATTACACTTCTTCCCAAACAGATCTGGCACTGTAAATACCCATCTGGAAGATAAGGAATGATAAATATCAATTACCCTTTTAGAAAATCCTCTCCACTCAGCAAGCACTGTAACCACAGATCCTCAGGAGTGGTATGAGTAAGCTGTAAGGCTATCTGGTAATAGGATGTGATCTATTTTTTATATACGTGCCATCTGCCTTTAAAATTTGCACTAGACTAAACTGAACATGCTAGAGAGAGCTCCTATTAACGGACAGGGAGTCTGTCCTTCAAAGCTGATTCACCTTCCTTTTCTGTGACCATCAGTCTGTGTCCCCAGCTGCAGCTACCTGCTCTTCAGGCTTTTAACCCTCCATTTCTGTGAATTTTCTTTTCCCGTAATTCTGGACCAGACTGGAAGCTGTGATTTGTGAAGCCTGTCCCTTTTCCCAGCACTGGAAGTCATTCAGCCCCTTCTGGCCAGCTTGAAATAAGGTTCGCTCTAACTCATCCAGCCGAGCCACCAGGCTTGACGTGTCTTCATTGTAGGCATTCTGAGAAGAGTCCATGATACGACGAAAACGGCTGATAAATGTCTAAAGGAGAGAAGCAGAGTTGACACACAAAGCAGAGGCTGCTTCAGCTTGAATGCTAAAGGCCTTTCAAGACATAGGAGATGGAGGCTGGACCCATTCATACACAGCTGGTGCAGGGTCTGCCAGCTGCTGGCAGGGCTGCTGCACACAGTACCTATTAATCCTGGGTTAAAGACAAACCAATTTCTGCCTGAGCTCAGAGAGTATCTGATACACTGGAGAGGAAGCACGGATAGAATTAGATTTGGCTTCTCACTAATGACAGGCTTGAGCAGACCAGAGGGTGTAACACAGTTAGCATCTACTCCATCTCATTTAACCACTGGAATGAATCTTGTGCCATGGCAGTTGCTGTAGGAACAGACAAGCTGTAGCTTGTGAATGGGTCAGAAGATAGGCCATAACTGAGAAGCATTCAGCAGGCTGAAAGAATGATTACCCCACCCTCAAATCTACAAATGACATTTTAAAAAGCAGAAGGATATATTTAAAGGTGTTATACCCAAACAAAAATAAGGAGGGGAGTCAAAGCCTTATTTATGGTGGTGGTTCTAATTTTTTTTAAGTCAAAGAGCAACTCTCATTTGCTTTCAACAAGTTACACCTTGCAGGCTTTGATATTTGTCGACTAGTTATGTGTGCAAAAGTGCTTCTGTTGCTAAGATGTACATCAGCAGAAGGAAAAGATAAGGTTAGGTGTGATCACCTCCTCAATGCAAAAAGCAAACCTCTAGTGGACCACTCCAAGAAAGGAGTAACATTTGGTAATTTCATTAATGAACTTAAATAATGGAATACAAATTCTTTGTTAGAGAAGCAGACAACATGCAGGAATAGGAGGGGTGACAGCAGACACGTCAGGGACAGAACAATAACTCAAAAGTAATCCTGACAAACTCTAAATATGGCCTGAAAATAATAGGATGTAACTTAGCTGGGACAACTGCAAGGTTAAGGCAGAAATGATGAGCTATAAAAACGCAGGATGGAGAATGTTATCTGTGTATGCAGGGTGTACCACTCACTGTGGACTGCAAACCAAACACGTCAATGTCATGCTATCAAGAAAAATAGAAAAGCTGTGACACGATGAGCAAACAGCATCATGGCCTGGAAAGTTCACAAAGGAATCTCTCTGTTCCCAAGGGCACAACACAAGTCTTATGCAGGAAGATGTGTGCTGTTTGAGACACTGCCCATCAAAGCAGATGGAGCTGAACTGGAAAAATACTAGCAGCGATCAGAGGTTAGGAAGCATGACACACAGTGAGGTACCAAGTGAATTGGGACCATTTATCTCAGACTGAAGAAAAACAGTGTTCAAATGCATAATAGCCTGCTGCAGGAAGGAAGAGAATAATCCGTTCTCAGCGTTTACTTTGTGTGAGACAAACAGAAGAGAGCTTGTATTGCTGTGAAACAGATTTTGTTTAAGCCTAAGATAGGATGGTGAAGCACTGGAACAGCTGCACAGGACAGTATGAAGTTTCATCACTAGAGAGCTTTAAAAACCGGTCAGAAAAACAAAAATAAGATAGGGCAAATCGATTCTGCCTTGCAGCAGGGGGACAGATTAAGTACAATTGCATCCCTTCTAGTCCTGTTTTACAGGATTTTCTGAAATATCATATTTACAGCATGGAAACTCCAAGCTAAAATCCCACTCCTGGATGGGCACTTGAGGCTTGCACTGATAATAAGAGGCTGCACCATTCCCCACAAGGGTGATACCATTTGATCTAGAAATCTTTAATCCATTCAAAAGTTATTGAATTGGCACAAGGTACTTTTCCTGGAGTGTGCTGGCCAGATGGGAACAAAAAGATAAAGAAACAGAAACTTAAGGCCTCTGCTCTAATACTTGCCTGCAGGATAGTCTGCGCTATCTCAGGATTCTCTGGATTGTCGAAGTTCAGGAGCTGCGAGCCAAACCCGTAGTAGTACGGCCCCATTTTATGCAAATCGACCACATTGGCGTCAGCACTGAACACCGTCCTCCAGGCCTCCTTGTAGATCTTCGGCAGCTCCACAGAGATCAGCCTCCTTTTGCTGTCGTGCAGCCCCTTGGCCAGCCACATCGGGATCTCCAGCTTTGAGCCCTGCGCAAAGAGCCAAAGGCAAAGGTTATCCCCAGGAAAACACAGACGGCCCAAGCCCGGACAGCTGTCAGGTCAGTTCAGCACCCAGAGCAGCCTCGCGCTCCCAGCACGCCCCGCGCCGCGCCCCGCTGCCCGCTCTGCGCTGCCCCGCGCGGTGCACGCCGGGATTTGTAGTTCCCGCCTCCCGTCACCTCAGGGATGGAGTCCCCCGAGCCGGCGCCGGTCCCTTGGCCCAGCGCGAAGGCCAAGCGGGGCAGGCTGCTCTCAGCGCGGCCAGGCAGCTTCTCCTGCGACATGAGGATGTCGTCCAGCGATAAGAAGTTCTCCTCGGGGCCCAAGCCCGGGCCTACGGGGAAATAGGCCTCCGCCATGCTCAGGCCGATTCCGCTCGGCCGCCGGGAGGCAGCGCCGCGCATGCGCGCAAGGAAAGCCCGCCCGCCGCGGAGGCGGGAATGGGGGCTGAGGGGCGGCTACGTGTGTCATTGCCGCGCGAAGGCAATCCCGTCTGCGCCAGTTTATTAAATCCTGCGCTATTTCATTTTTCTCTGCGAGAAATAGAGCACAAGGGTGCAGGCCAGGACGTCAGTGCGGCCTGTTCTCATCACGTACCAGGCAGCATGTGCTGCAGAAGCATTCTGTAGCAAATAGGCTTTCCCATCTCTGCGCATTACAAAGCAATTTCCGAAAGCTCTTTCTAAACGATAATTTATTAAAAGTATTAATCAGGATTAGAGAGCAGATCCCCACGTTGAAATACACAAATTTGCACAGTGAGCAAGGAGCAATGGAAATGGAAATACAGAAGTTGGCACTGCGAGCAAAGAGCAATGGGAATGGCATGTGCTCTTTTTGTAGGGTGCTGGAGTGTGCAAAAAGAGGAAAACCCTTCTCTCCGCATCCCCGAATGCCTGAGGTTGTGGGGTGTGAAGGCAGAGTGAGGCACAGGGACATGGGACACTCTCAAGAACGGATTTGCATTTCCTAATCAGTTGGTTTGCCTGTGGCGGAGAATTCTTATTTGTAAGTAATGTCATACTGGATTTGTGATACAAGCCTTTGCAATCCCTTTGTTGTGCAAATGCAGGCAAATAACGGGAGTAAGCCAATTGGCTTCAGCAGGATTACCCGTAACAGAGTTAAGGGCTGTGTCATATGCATAAATATTGCTCTCAGGGGCAGATTCTGCAATCGAGGACAACTTTAATTTTTAAGGGAGAAGAGCAGCAGCACACAAGTCACTAAATAAATGAAAGAGAAAACCAGTTTCCTGTTCAGTTTGAATGAGAGGTTCAGCAACAGTATTAGCAATGTTATATACTCACATTTACATCTCAAAGTATCACTCCTAACCTGGAGGAGGACTGTGTCACATATTGCAGGCATCCATCCCATGGAAAAGCAAAAACAGTACTTCTGGCTTCCAGCTTCTTAGCAGCGTCTCTCAGGCCGAAGGCAGTTTTCTCCCCCAGTGTCACTGACTGCATGAATTCCTGTTGTCACGTGGAAGTGGATTCAGCAATTTGCCTGTTGTATAGTTCTGCTGATAGGTGAAAAGCCACAGTTAGACAAATAGCGGGCACTTCATGAACATTCATTGCTTTAGGCAATGCCATGTTGCTCAAACTTTTTATAATTTACATGGGATCTTGCATTTGGAGTCCCCTAGGTGTCAGTTTACTGTTGGTTTTGGGTAGAAATGTGGAAAAACGGTAATTGAAATGAAGGAAGTTGCTAATTACAGCACAGGACTGTAGATATGCAGTCAGTTCCAAAGGGATGAGATCTCTGACACCTAATGTCTCGAGGTGGCTGTGATGATGAAAGTAGAACACTCACGTGGTGGGGATGAAAGAGAAACGCTGTGTTTGTTCTTCCTAGGGAGACCCTTTCCTACCTGAAAAGTGCTCAAGCTACTGAACAAAGCGATGAGCCCTTCCCACAGCCTGAAACATTAAACATCAGCAGTCAGCAGTTTCCTTTTTGTTATTTCTCACAATTCCCAGTAAATACCATAGGGAAACAATGGGAATGATGCTTTCCCATTTAAGCTGCAAGCACTCCAATGCCATTCCGCAAAAGGATTCTCAACGCCTGGAGACAAAGGCTGTATCATCTAACGACTCCATCTTTGTGCCAGTGAAAAAACAGTTGTTTTGCAGAAAAGTTGCATCACTTCCTAGTTTAGAAGAACTAGGAAGTGATGACTCGTTTGAAAGGAAGACGGGAGGAAGGGAAGGGAGTTGCTATATGAGCCTCACATTCTATATGAGATGATGGTGTTAGAATTTTTATTGATCTGAAGAGTTTGCCTCAGTAAGTGGGTTACTGAAAACCAATAAAATGTGACATTACTTATGTCTCGAGATCTGGAATACGAGCTTGAATTCTGAATTGCAGGGAGAGTACATTTGTGTCAGCTCACCCTGTGTGTAAGCAGTAAGTTACCCAAACATGAATTGTATACTTTTTTGTTTTTTCACTGCCTGTCATCTGAGAGATGGAGAGTTAGCTGCTGTGAGAGGAAACCAGGAGGTGAACTGACACCATCATTCCTGAGTGCTGAGAGGATGCTGGTGGGTCCACAGCTTACCAGGGTGGGAGGTGTGGCAGCCTGTCAAGTGTTTGGGTGGAGCTTGTGATGGTAACCCTTGGAGTCTGAGGATTAAGAGGATGATCCTGTCCATTCTGAACCTTTGGAAGAAGTCCAGTGACTCAATGTGTGAAGGAGTGAGAAGAGCCAGGACAAGCAGCTTGTGTCATCTAAGAATATTCCATTGTGGTACATCCTCAAATCTGACAGCTTTTCTCTTAAGCATGAACTACTCTTTGACACCATGAAGTCTATCCTAGTTTTCATGAAGCACCCCTGTAGCTGACCAGTGATACAGCTCGTTGCCAATAAGTCAGCAGCGTGAGAGCTTCATCAGCTAAATGACCAAGGATGTTGTAATCAAAGCAACAAAATCCCGTGCAATATTTTAAAAGTGAATACATTTTTGTGGGCTGTACTCAGTACTGGGTTTTATCACACAAATCCAGATGTGGATTTTTGGCAGAGCTTTAATCTCCTCTAGGACAGTCTGCGTATCTATTGATTTTCTCATTTTCTTATAATCCTGTATTTGCCAGCAGAGCTAGTAACATAACAGGAGAGCACTTTCAGTGGGGAAAGTTTGGGCAAACCCAGAGTAATCTCATTGAGATGAATGATGGTTTTAGACCTTATTTTCATAATACAGGGTTTAAAAATCTATCTTCTCCTCGCAGTGCAGTTTCAGGGCCAAATACCTCCATGGCATAAATCTAAATCCACTAAGGAATGTGCAGTTCTATCTGGTGTTTTTTTGTTGTTGACAGTGTATTGTAATATTACAATATTACAGTTAACCGTCCTTGAAAAGAATGAAATCTTTTCTGATTGGTGCTCCTGTGCAAATGCTTTTCTTAAGTTTTTACTGATGATTTCTATCCTGGAGCCTCCAAAGTCCTTTCATGAGTAATGTGTTGCACGCATTTTAGCTTTTCCCATGTGTTCTCTCTGAGACCCGTGTGCAGTACCAAGTTGTTTCTCTGCTTCATTTTTCAGTGCCCACTCTTCTTGTGAATTCTTGGAAGTTCTTTACTCTGGGGGTGGTGGGGCTCTGGCATAGCTGCCCAGAGCAGTTGTGGATGCCCCATCCCTCCAGGTGCTCAAGTCCAACTTAGAGCAGACTGATCTAGTGGGAGGTGTTCCTGCCTATGGCAGAGGGTTGGAACTTGGTGGCCTTTAAGGTCCCTTCCAATCATTCTGTGATTCTTGCTGTTTCTTGTCCCTTTTCAACAAGGGATGTTATAGTGGAGATGGTTAGCATATCTGAAATGTTAGTGATGTGTGAGTCAAACCCTGATGACAAAGATCTAATACAGTGACTTAAAATGTCCCTCCACTTTTATATTTTCCCCTGCATTCAATTTCCTTACTAACAATTAGTGGAGGAAATTATGACACAGTTAACTCTGACTGCCCAGACCAAAACAGCTGTTTCTGCAGAGCTAATTAAGAATGACGCACTTAAAAAACATTGCATTTAAATTATCATTTAAGTTTTAGAGTTAATGTATAGTAGAAACACATATTCCTGAGATGTCAGAGAGATGGTATTGATCTCCTTCCCTAATTTGGTAAATAAGTCCGAATATTCCAGATTCAACAAAAAGAAAAACAAACAAACAAACAAAAAAAAACCCATAAGGCTGAAGACTCACTCGTGGACTACATGTGCAGTTTAGAAGTGCAGATTCACATGGATTTATAGCATGTTAGTTGTAAGGCTGAGTTACCTTTGGATAATCTGCTAACACTGTCTGTGTCCTCTACAGGTTCATGGCACTGACAGCACAGGCTTCATCTGCAGTCCCTGAACTTGACTTCACTGATAGCATCACCTGCTGTGAAGGTTTGTAGAATGAAAGCTGTAACTCCAGGTGAGAGATTGGTTTGGACTGTAGGTGTTACACTGCCTTACCATCAGCCCAGCAGTGCAATGGCATGATGTCCTGGAGCTGATGTAAATGGAACTGTAGACCAAGAGCTGCAGAATCAGAATGTGCTATCTTTAATACTAAAAATGAGAAAACGTTTTAAAGTACACAGGGCAGACTTGCTGAATTATTCTTGTGTAGATTTTGCAGCATACAGAGCATAAGGGGTCAATTCTTAATGCATTTTGATTTCCTGTACTAGGTGTAATATTCCCTGGCCCTTGTATATGTGTGTAGTTCCCATCAGGGAAAATGGTAATGAATTTGCATACTAAGGAGAAAATAAATCCTGATTTCCCTCAGTAATGTATAATGTCAACAAAAGTCTTTGATGAATACAGCTCTTCTTAATTAGATGCTTGGGTAGGAGATTATTAATCCATTTATCTCAAATGCTAATTGCACCATGAATAGCTTGCTGGTTTATGCCTAAGCGTATGATTGTATTTATCTTCCTAGAACCTTTAAAGTCATACTGATAAATGAATATTTCTTCAAAGTTGAATTATTGTGTTCTTATTTTTATCCCTTCCTCAATGTACAAGTGTGTAAATATTCTGAAATCCTCACTCTATTAGCCAGCGGCATATACTGCAACATAACAATTCCACAACTGCGGCTGTATGCCATTTCCACTGCAGTGACCTTTAAAAAACGTGGATTTCTGCACCAGTGGGGGAAACCTCAGTGACAGCTAAAGGAAGCTGACTGTCATGGCAAAGGCTGGTCATCTTCATGGACTCTAATAACGAAGTGGGCATGGCTTGGGGGCTTGCCAGATTTCAACTGCACATAAAAACTAAAAAATCAGGTTCTGATACTGATGTATATACTGTATGATGTATATACTGTATGATGTATATATATACTAATGACCCCACTGACCTAAAAATCATCCCTAGGAGATTCAGAGCAAGCCAGTCAATTTGCTAAAAGTGCATGTATTTGCCTGGATGACATACCTTTGCCTGGATACAGCTGAGGAATCATTTGAAAATATCCTCAGGCAGATGCTTTCTTCCTTTGAACACTGAGCTGGCCTAGTTGGCAACTCATGGTCTATACTGCAACAGCTCCATCTGCCGAAATAACTTATAAATCACCGGGACTTCAGAAAGTAACGGCCAATTATATTCCTCCTACCAGCTGCACAATTAGTGCTCTCTGGGTTTCTGTGTCTAGGGCAGGCTAGGTAAGAACAGACTAAGCAGACCATACTGCAGTTCCTTCGTGTGTATGCACTGACACAAGAGAAGGAGAGAGCAGCAGACACTGCTGACATTCAGTAAAGTGAAATAAATTATGGTGAATGAAGTCACTTGGTTGAACTGACCCTGTTTTAGATGGGCTGCCATAGGAGCTTCCTGTGTGCAGGCAAAGATGGATGTAAGGGCACGAACTGCATTGTGCAGTGATATCCAAGAATGGAGAAACTTACCTGAGTGGTGGTGTTTGTGTTTTTGGGTTTTTTTGCTGCCATCTTTATGCTTCTAGGAGCGCCCTTCGTAGCAGACACTGTGTATTTGTGTTGATGCTCAGCTGGGCTCAGATGAGTTCCCAGCGTATATCAATTCAAAAGATATCTGCACAGCTGAGTGTCACTGCATCTCATTTTAGACAAGAGGCTAATTTGTAGATGTCTGTTTTGGTTGCATCTGTCAGGTTCTGTAAACAAAGGTTTCTATTGTCTGATATGCAAACACAGAGAGGTTTCTTGCACTGCTTGCATTGGAAGGTTAAAGCCTTCTGCTTCACTTTTTTTTCCCCTCCTTTCTCTTTGTTGAAGAGCTGCTGACCACGTTGATGTGTCTCACTACTCAGCTGCCGATGAATCGAAGCTACAGGGAGGGGAGCCCCAGCTCAGTCAGGAGAACTGCAGGTCAAGGTCATTAGCCCCAGCACCCTCCTGCCATGCATGGCAGCAGGCGTTGAAAGGATGATGTATGTAAGTGTGGGCTGAGCTCAGAACTGCTCCCAGTACTGCCACGGATGCAGTTTGTGACTTAGAGAAAATCAGCCCTCTGTTTTCAGTTTTCTTATCAGCAGAGAGAGCCTTTGGGCCGTGTGGATATCTCTTGCCTCATCGAGACTGGAAGGATTCATTAACTTGCACATTTCAAGGCTTGAATTGCTATGCAGGGCCAGACCCTGCTCACTGCATCAAAGGGAGGTTTTATGGTTGATAAAATCAGCAGTAAATTGCCACCTAGGTAACTCCAAATGCAAAAAAAAACCCAAACAACTATTTTTAACAGAATTCCCATCTAAACGACTACAAGTTTTAGCAACATGGCAGTATTCCTTAAAACAAGAAACATCCATGAAATGCTTGCTACTTTTCTCACGGTGACTTTTAAGAATTTCTTGGAAATTGCTGAATCCAATCCCACATGATAACAGGAATTCATGCAACGAATGACATCTGGGGGGAAAAAAAAATTGTAAACTTCTAGATCTGCTTCTGTTTTCATTTCTGTTATCACTTTTACGGTTCATTCTTAAGGGGAAGAGGACTGTGGTTGCAGTGCCTACAGATACCTCATGGTGACAGGGCAAGTTAATGCCCAGATTCTTCCCCTTCTCTTTTCCAAACCTCTCTGTTTACTTTTCTTATTAGCTTAATAATAGCCTGCTCAGTCTGCAGGCTCGGTTTTCTCTTGGGCATTGTTTGTTTCTGCCATTCTTTCTCACAGAGCTATTGTTGAAAAATGCATTTTGATTCAGTCTGTGCTTCTGACTTGGAACTAATAGGAGGCATTCAGTCTGGTGAGTTCCTCTGCATCTCTGCCCTGTGGAATGGATGAAGCAGAGATTCTGCAGAAAATAGGTGTGAGCTCATGTAATTAAAAACTGGGTATGCACAGTGTGACTAATTCAAGATGGATAACAAATTCAGTGTAAAAAGATACCTTTTTTTTGCCCTGAAATCATAGTCTTAATGGAGAATAATGATTTCAGTTCCTCTCCACCTTTGACAAAGCAGAGTTAAGATGGTGCTGAGCTTTATTTGAATACCATACTGCACACTGCTATTCAGTCAGTCTTATTTATTCTGATTTATCTTCTCTTTCTTAATGCAGCACATGATGTTGCAACAAAGTCCTGCTCTCTTGTTATGCCGTTAGTATTTTGGGGGCCCATAACTTCAAAGAGGATTAGAAGTTTTCATGACAGGATATCCTTTTAAATCAGCCCAGAGGATTCAGATCCAGGCTCTCCAGACTGATCCAGAAGACAGTGCCCAGGGATCATGAAGTCCCTGGGAACATTTTCATACCCATTGTTGTATCACTCCATATTGGTCACTGGCAAAATTAATTTGCTATTTTGAAAAATCCCTTCCCTCCCCAAGACTTGTGGAGCTTTTTGTGTTCTGAAAGCCACTGTGTTTGATTAGATTCCTAAACAACAATCTAAGTGTAGGTGCCCATTTAATGAAAAATACCCGACTTTTCATCATGAGTTGAATGTGCAGTGTGCATTACACAGAGCTGCAGGTCAGCGAGCAAGCCAGGCTGCTCTGAAGAGGACTAGCAACTCTGTCTGCATGAAGTACAGCTCTTTGAACTACAGCTGCAGAGGTGAAGACCCTGATAAAAGGTTGCATCTGGTTTAGAACCTGTCTTTGCTGGGTTGCCAGTTCCCTTCTTATTGTGAGAGTCAATGTCTTTATCTTCTAAATTCTACTAAAAAAAGAGCTTATCAGCTTTTTAGCATGAGTCTGAGGCACAGTCCCCTTACAGCAAAACGTTTAGTGCTAGGTATTCTAGTTTGTCCCTAGACCAAAGGTATTAATACACCGAGGGTATGCAAAGATACAGAATGAACTTCACAGCCCATCTCTTTAACATCAGGAACATTCCCATTGGCTTCAAGAAGCCAGCAGTCATCTTGCATCAATACACAGTGTAGACACTCTGTTTTTCCTCTCCTTGTGGTTCAGTGCCACTCCATCAGTATTGCCATCCTGCACTTGGCATCATTTGCATTGTTGTCTGTTCACAACCATGTTTGTAGTTCTGAATGGAAGCATAAAGTCTCTGTTCTGCTTTTACAGGATTTTATCTTGTGGTAGGGTTTCAGGGATGGTCACAGTTCTGAGCAGCCACGGGTGGACATGCATGGCATGTAGACCAGGACTGGTCCTCGTAAAGCACAATGCTCTGTGTGAGGCTCTGCTGTGGTCTGATATATCTATGTGAATTTCAAAAACATGGTGACTGCCACCTCTTTCCCACCTACAGCTAGTGAAATCATGACAAGATGCATGCTGATACAGCTCCCATGGGATCCAAATGTTAGAGCAGATTCTTTTTTTACTAGATTGCTTGGGAAAATGATGTGGTATTTCTTTTCTCGCAGACTTGTACTACTTTCTTCTAGCCCCCACGATTTCCCAAGAAATTCACACTGCAGACACAGCTATATCATTAAGAGGTTTCTTGATGCAGTAAGAAAATGGTACTGCACTTAAACCTGTCAACTTCTGAGGCTCGCCTTGAATAGTGACAATGGTTGTATTGAGATATGAGATTTACACCAAGCTTGTCATATCTTTCTTTGGATGCTGACATTCCAATTGCATGTCAAATGCTGCCTTACACACAGGCATGTTGTGAAATATGCTGTCAAATAATGCAAATTTCAGACATCGTGCGTTGATATTTTGCTAATTATGGAGATTTCTTACAGTCCTTTATAATTCCTCTCCCATTTTTTGTTTGACAAGAAGTTAGGGTTTGATCATTGTGGATTAACCTTTAAAGGGGTTCTTGAAGAATCTGGCAATTTCACAGGAGTGATGTAAATGGAACTCTCTCACCTCCTGCAGTGCTCTGGACCAGTTAAATCCCTCTTCCAGCAGCTCATCACAGAGCTCTTGGCCCTGCCAGGCAAGGCTGAGCACTGTCTGTGGGCAGTGCAGTGTGCACGGTGGATGCTCTGAAACCCAGACAATGAGAAAAGTCCTTGCATTAAGACGTTGACATCTTGTATTAGAGTGAGTAATGTGCTGGGATGCATGCCAGCCTCTAAGACCTTCATGGGATGGCTGCAGCATAAGCAATTTCAGTGCCAGTTAATTGCACTTGAAAACACTGTGGTGGTTGTGGTATCTAAACACAAAATAGGCGGAGATGTGGAGTAATGCCCCAGGACACGGCGACTTTAGTGTGAAGGAATCAATGAAGGACTTTGAAGTCTACTCTTATTTTCTTTGAAGATATTTCTCTTCCATCTACTGCTGATACTAACTCAACAGATATTGGTTTCTGTCGTTGTTTCTTAATACTAAAACCCAGGGATACAGTTGTCATAGAAGTGCTGGGTCACAGTTCTCAGCCTCTAACATATAGAGTGGTAATGGCTGACCTGCAGCAGTTTATTACTTAACCACTTCTGCATCTACCTTAACGCTTTTGTACTGCAGAAGTGGCACATTTTGACATGTCTGTTCTTACCCTCTTCTTGAGTGCATTTACCCCAAAGATGAGGACTGCAGCGACTGCTCAGTGTAAAGAAAGGAAGGGGGAGGCACTGGCATCGGAGTGCTGCCTGTCTCACTTTATGTCCTGCGAGGTGCCCCTTGGCATCTCAGGGTCTAATTTTCCCATCCTCCATGAAAAGTTGTAGCATTTTAGGGTACTTTGGGATCTGCAGAAGAAAAGCTTTGTAGATGTGTTAATGCAAATAATTATTTCCTATGTTTCCCAGCAGATGTCATCAGTCTTGTCCAGAATCTCCTCCAGAATATCTACAGAATCCTTCATGCTAGCATCATGGCCAGCTGAGAACAGTAAAGGAAGTTTTGCTTAAAGATTCTGGGGGCTAAGAAGTACACTTTCCTTTCCAGTAAAATATGACATCATTTTCAGAAAACCCTCACTGTAATAAAGCAGTAGTTCTCTTTGCAAGCTGTTCACCTCGGTGGGCAGCCTTTTTCATGAAATGGGATATGCTTTGGATGCTCTTCTCTATTGATACATCCCAGCTGATCTTTTCTGTGCCTTTGTCTCACAGCTGGAGAAGGTTTGAAGACATGGTCCTGCTGCCATTGTCCCATCCTGCTTACGTGAGGGAGTTCTGATGGTGAGAGTGTTACAGCAGTCCTCAGCAGAAGGGGAAGAGCATGGCTGTGTGTTAGCCAGTGCCAGCATCTCATCAGTTTGTATGGGTTCATATGCAGCAGAGGCTGCAGCTGTGTTTTCTCACCATAGCAGACATAAATTAATGAGTCACTTTTCAGGACCTTCCAAGCAAAGCTTGGTTTACCTCAATTGCTCTCTATTTTTCTTTCAGTGGATTTTGCTAAATATGCATGAACCAACTATGTTCACAAATGTGAGCAAATACAGTTTATTTACTTTAGAAATATTCCACTTGATATCATTGCTAGAGATAACATTCAGGTCTCTTATTTATTTCTGCAGAAAATTGAGCCTGTGTTACTTGGAGAATATATCCTAAAACTGGCAGTGAGGTACATCTTTTTGCAGGGTCTGATATACGTTTGTTAGAGCATTCATTGTGCAGTATAAAACAAAGGAGGTTTGGGAATGCAAACTTGTTCTGTTCCTTTCTAGATCTGTTTAATATTATTCATTGCCTTTCATGGTAGCATTACTGAAATGCTTTCATACAAAATACCAATATCAAATGTGGTGGATTTCATGGAGCCTCTGCTTAGTATTTCTTTAGTGAATCAGAACTTTAATTTGGTTATGATGTCACATCAGTTTTGACAGAAGATTGGACAAAAAATGGCCTGAGGGGGTTTCAGTACTTTGCATGTCATGCTTGAAAGACTTTTCAGATAGGAATATTTTGCAGTATTTCTTAAAATCAGACTCAAGAATCCCTTGATCTACCAGAGAAATTAATCCCCTAGCAGGAAAGTATTTCATCTCCATCTACTCCAAGGCTTCATTCTGGGCTTTTCTATTGTCTTCTGGAAGTGTAACTCCATGATGGTCTGGGGATCAAAGTGCAGCATTGGATGCATCACGATGACCCTAAGAAATGAGACTGCCATGCACACGCTGCCTGGAGCATGTGCCCCACCTTCACAACCACCTTCAGACAGAGATCTGATGACACAGGCAGGAAGAGAAACACCCAGACTCTGGGCTGAGCAGGAAAAAACAGCACTTCTTACAGCTGGAGAGAAAATCCCAGCAGTATTTAGCAGCCATGTTGTTTCCCCAAATTCCAGCATGGGAAGAACCATCCCATCTGCAAAAGAACCTTCCATCTTCCTCCCCTCCTCCCTGCCTACCCACTCCTCTCCCCCTTGCAGTGCTGCTCAGCACCCACCAGCTGCTGGCACTGTTCTCCTGGGCTTGCAGCCACCACACTGCGATTTAGGAATAAAATGTCTGCTCAGGAGGAATAAAGGATCTGCTGCTGCACCTCTGAGCAGTGACCTACATGGCAGCTGATTGCCCTCCAATCTTTAGGACTGGTTCTAAGTGGACTAGGGCCCAACCTCAACAATCAATTCACTCCCTGAACTTCCTGCTGAAATTAATGGGCTGCAAGATTCTTATTGACTCCAATGAGATTTATCTCCCATGATTTATTCATTGCTGTTTTCTGCACCTAAAGCTTTCCAGTGGTACCCAGTCTGTACAACAGCTGAACACAGCTCTGCCATCCCTGCTTATTGCTGAGTTTCTGCACACCCTTCAGACTGTTAAGTTTGAAAAGCATCAGCTAGGAGTCTGCTGCGGGCCCCACCCCTAATGGTACCCAGCAGCAGCTCTGCTGCCTTAGCTCTAGCTCAGTTTCGTCCTTTTCTCTGCTAGAGACACACAGCGGAGTACCTTACCCAGACCACCAAAGCCTAACAGCCTTCTTGTTGCATTTTGATTTTAATGAAATTTTCCCCTTCTCTGGTGCATTTTACTGCTCCCATGCCTCTGCTGAAAATGTTGTCCGATTGTGGCAAGCATTCCCCACCCCTCATTGTTTCCTACCTTGCAATTTCACAGCGTTTAACTTTCTAATTGCATCTTTCACCTTTCTGTTTGTGCCACAACATCACAGCACCTGTCTAATGATGGCTGTTAAGACCTTTTTCCAACTTGGTGGTTTGCCCTGTCATTAGCCCCCTGCACCTTACAGCATGCTCTGTGGGGTACAAGCACTCTTTCTGTCCTCTGTTTTTTGTTATGTTCCTGATAAGATCTTTCCCTGTTTAGCCTAGGAGCAGCAAATTGCAAATCCCTTCAGTGAATTCTTAGGAGATAATTGAAGCGTTGCAACCTCTGTATGCAGAGGAGGATCGGGTTGGTTACACTCGCTGCAGGTAACGCTGCATTTCATTCAGCAGTGTGTCTGCACTCGATGCTCAAGGTGGATGTGTTTGCCATTATCTACTCTACTCAGCGAGGGTTTTGCTACTAACAACAGCAATTTGCACACACATCTGTCATTGCCACAAGGCAACAGGCCTCATTCATGCCTGGAGAAGGGGCTGAGGAGCACGAGCAGCAGTAGTCTTTGTCAGCCTTGTTCCCTTCCTGGTTCCAAAATTATCTCGTTGCACACCATAGACCCATATAGCTTTGCAATTTACTCTTAGTTCCTTGTCCTCTACTGATCTGTGAACTTATTTATATCCAAACCATTTTATTTGTCATCTTTTATATTAATGTTATATTTAAAACCTTCTTGTGGTGCTAGGCCTGCAAAAAGACACTTCAAATCAAGCCAAGGTAAATGCCTCTATAAATACAGTTGCTCTGGCGAGGGCACATTTATACTGGATTATATTCACACTGTGCAGAAAGAATGGAATTGAAGCAAGAGGGAAAGATTATTTTTATTGTCTATTGCTGTAGGTGGCAAATCATTTCAGCTGGCTTATCTTTTGTTACCAGTACATGCACTCCTGCCTCAACTGACTTACAAAATTGCTGTGATTTGGAGACAGCAGTTTCACCTGGACTGGTGTTAAGGTGTCTTTTGCCTCTTGCAAAAAGAGTGTGCTGCTGCTGAACTCCTAGTAAGGCTGCTAGGTGATGTGCTTAGCTTCACAAAGAATATATAGGAGCCCGTGTTGGCACACCAGCAGCATGGCTGAACGCTGCCTCAGAACTGAGCAGTTGAGTTCACTGAGCAATACTTGTTTGACAAAAGCAAGGTAAGGCTTTCAGGAAATGAAGCCACACACCTTGCATTCCTCACATTTAGGATTACCATTTACATCCTTGTGGAAAAGACTAAACATTACTAACGGGGTGGCAATAGTGTACATGACTGTAACTAATATACAGTGTTCACAATAGGGGTAAACATAAGTTTTGTTTTCACTACTGTTTCTTCAGAAACAGACACTTGATTTACTCAAGTGAGGTATGGACATGATCCAAAAATCAAATCCTTACCTATTTTAGACAGATGCATAATCCTGCACCTAATACTATTTTAGCCTCTATTAGTCTCTGTTTCTTGCTTCCATTCTCATCCCCATACAAGGAGATGGATCTGTGATAAAAAGATACCAGGAGGCTCTCTGTGAAGCTGACATCTTTAACCTCTGCTGGGTCTTTGTAATGCAAACTCCTTTTCACTAAGGAAAGTTACTATTTCTTTAGGGGTGGATGAATTCATTATACTTAAATACGTTAGCCATCGAAGCTTCTGCATGTTCATGCTATTTGCATATATAAAAGTTATATAATGTATTTAAGCATTCTTCAGCTGCACGCTTGCCGTATATATAATTAAATTATTCTATTGAAAAAATATATATTGAAATGTTAAACTCTCATAGATTAGGATGTATATTTCCACAGAGAACAAAAGATGGATGCATTTACCTACAAGGGAAACTGGGTCTGCAGTGCTCCAAAGGAATGGGTTTTGACCAGATATACAGATAGGGATATTTGTGGTAAGGTGTTATATTGATGATCTGATCTCTCAGAGAAGTCCCTTTGAACACCTGACTGCCAGCTGGAAATGCACACATCAGGGGTGGTCAGACACAGTGACTGGCAGTGATCCCCATGCAAAGTTCTTATAGGATCACAGAACCAAGGATCAAGCCCAGCTGCCAGCTCCACACAGAACCACCTGTGCAAGAATGCAGACCTTTGCTTTCAAATATAACAACCATCAGGCATTCAAACTTGCTAATATTTTATGTTGGGATGGTAGCATAACCCCATGCCAGTGCAGCGCTGCTCGGTGGTGATGCTGCACTGCACGTCAGGGCCACATCGTTGTTGTCTTCTCATATTGCAAGGTTCAGTGAGGAGCTTTGTGTCCTTGCTCTACCCTCCAACCAAGAGATATCAAGTGTTGGAGTGCCTGCTCTCTGGGGATGTTACTAATAAAGCAATCTCCAGCCGGCTGCCAACCACTGCTTTTTAAAAATAACCAAAACATGGGAGGTTACGGAACCCATTAACCCCAGGACGTGTTGTTATCCCTGGAACAACAAACATTTTATGGGCTAAATTACAGCTTTGGCAACAATATGTTTTAGAAAATAATGACTTGGGCCCTACAAGTCACGAAGCTGCCTCAGAAGTATCATTTTTTTTCTCAGAGGACCTGAGATTTTTTTTTTAGTATTCTTCTGATGTCTTCATGATTTACAAGTTTTCATAAATTGCTAATTCTCTTCCTGCTGAGACACAGCTCCAGAGCTGAGGCCAGTAAATATTGTAAGATGCCATCATCTTCTAAATCCCAACTGTTAATTAGTAAGACAGCTTAAATTAAATGCAAATTTACAGAACAGATATAGCATCTAAGAGAACTACACGATTACAGTCCCTGGAGTGCTATTAGGAGATGCGTTGTTGGGATGCTTCATCTTCCTTCACTGCTGAAGGCATTGTCAGGAAGAAGAAATGAAAGTCAATGACAAAGCAACCTGCGCTGGTACCTGTCACCTGGCAGACATTGGTCACCTTGTCATCACCTTGTCACCAATCACTGCAGCTCTTTCTGACCAGCATAGCTCTGAAGGGAAGCCAGAACTGATGGCATGCACATGTGAGGCTCACCACAGAGCCGGCCCTTTCCTCCTGACATCATGGGGAATGCAGCACCCACAGGCAGCAGCTGGGCTCTGCAGCACTTCCAGCCCCTGGTTTGGAAATGTCTGTCTTTTGAATGGTTCAAAAAATGTCTCTGGTTTGACATTTAATTCTGAGGCGCCGTATGTAATTAAACCTTGACATTTGAAGTCATTAATAAGCAAGCTTTATATTTTAGCTTAGTCTCAAAAGAATATCGGGATGCAGACAGACACAAAATGGCTTTATTAAATTAAAAGCTTCAGACTTTCTGTGGGCATGTAGTTTGTGCCGCTGGGAATGGGCTCTTCAGAAATGGTGCTCTAGCCCCACTGTGCTGAATCTTGGCTCTTCACAAGGGAGGGATGGTATTGGGATGTTCCGCTGCAGGAAATAGAGGGCACAAGTCACTACTCCCCATCAAAGATTGCTTCTCACATCACTAGTGCTTCTCCTTCCCCCAGAATGTGGGGAAGGCCCGGGAAGCCCAGGCTGTCAGGATCCCCAGGCCCTTTCTGGGAAGAGAAAGGTTCCAAAACATTGCTGAGATCTGCTTCCAGCTGGGTCTTACTGACATCTATAAGTAGGCTGAATATGTTTCTTCTCACCAGCGCCTCTGTGAGGCTGTTCTTACAGTGTTTCATGTGCAGATACTGCAAGGTCTGGAATGATCATGCCCAAAAGCCTCCAGGAGAGAGACACAGTCACCTGTTGCCCATTGGCAGCCACCGAGTGAGACACAAGTCATTACTGCTGCTGTTTTACTGCCCAAGCACTATCAGTGCTGAGCCTTTTATGTGCTCAGGACAGAAAACATCAGTGACACTTTACCAGTGACTGCAGAGCCACAAACGTAGGCCTGCTGTCTGTCTCTTTCACCAAGCTTGGAAAAGCAATACTTAAAACTAGTCTCCTTAGGCTATGTAAATGTGAAGCCAAATAAATTCTATACCAAATAAATTCAAAGATGCTAATGGTGTTAGTAATTTTCATGGCATCCAAAATGTGCTCATCTCTCCTGAAAACCAGGAGAAAGCAAGTGAGTTGCTTGTCTTCAGTGCCCTCAGTCTGTAGCTTAAGGCTAATAGTTATGACCATCTATTTTGACTTTTTGGCCTAAGTGAGACAGGCAGGACTTAAATACTGGTTTCAGAATGAAGTGCTGTTTGGCAGTGGAATTCTTAATGTCTAGTGAAGAGCATCCTTCATTTCTGTCACCAAAAAATTACAAAAAAAAAAAGCCCTGCATGCAGAACCCCTTGTATGTAAATCCATCAGGAAAACATCTCCTCATTCTCTGGATGTTTTATGCGATGCCAAGAACCACCAGCAAGGTGAGAAAACAGCAACCAGATCCTTGAGCCATTTATACTTGTCCTTCCCATCAAATCTTTCTCAGCAAATGAGATCAGAGCCTGGAGGGTTTCATAACCAGCCCAGTGCAGACAGGCTCTGTCACCCGAGCTGCACTGAGCCTGCTGCTGGTTTGAAAGCTTTTCAGTATTGTCAGAGGGCAGATTTCCCCCATGTAATGATCTGTCCAACAGTGATAGCTTCTGAACACAAAACCTGTGGCATTCTGTAATCCTTCCTATCTCATCTCATTCAGGCCTTTAAAAATAATTTCAAAGTCTTTTGATCCTGATGATACGCCTCTAAATTTAGTCACTATTGGCTCTGTGTGGACAGCCTTTTCTTTCTCCTTTCTGTGCTAGCCTGGTAAAATTTTAGCATTAATGGGGTTTTTAATTGTTGTGTTATGAAGCACATAAACACAGAGCCCTTTGGCAAGGGCACCCTTTAGAAATAAATTGAGTTCTCATCCTTATAATAGAAAAACAAATGCAGTATGGATCTGTCCAGTAGCCAAGGGCATGCTAGCCCCTTAGAGAATGGTACAACCACACAAGCAGATCCTTGTGAGTGACTGCTGTTTGCTTTTCCAGACACATCTCACTCTCCTGCCTGCCAAATTGCTTTTTGATGGCTGCTACCGTAACACGCTGCTGTGGATCAGCCTGGTCCTGGGTGCCCCTCTGACAGTGCTGCCATAGTTCCATGGCTCACATCATCTACTGCTCGAAGGACTCCGTGTGGAGGCTGTCCAGAACCCAGCTGCCACCTATCTTCCTTCTGCACAACATACAGTGTGCAATACAACCCCAAGTTTGAAATAACCTCGTCTTTTATATGGAAGAATTTACCAAGGATGCAAAACTCCATCTGGACACAGAGCAAAGAATAAGGAATTGCAGGTTCCACTGAAGTCCACGGGATGTGAGAGCAGTGGGGCTGCTGTGGCACAACCTTGCTTTTTCTCCCGAAGGGTGACCCTGGAAACCCTGTTATGTGCCAGACTAAAGAAAGTGAGAAATGAGTCCTGAAGGCCATTCTCAGTGATGGTGGAATGAGGTGCTGCAGGCCATTCCCGTATGCCCTGGTGTCCCACTGCAAAAGGAGATCTTGGCCACAACTGAAAGGGCAGGAGCAGATTTGTTCCTCACCTTGTCAGGGCATAAGCTGAGCTGCAGCCTCCACTCACAGAGAAGAGACCTCTACACAGGCAGCAATGGTTATTTCAGGAAGGTGGTTTCAACCCCAAGCATGAAAAGCAAATCCCCAAACTCATCTGAGGATGGGCCACTCGAGATTTATGTCCCCTGCAATGAGGAGATGCTTCCCATCTCCAAGAGCAGCCTGCACTTGAAAGCTGTGCTGGGGCTGACCAAAGAGATGGCCTCACAACAGAGCTGTGGTCACTCCATCATTTCATGCACAAAGGGTTTCACCCCCTGCATCTCGCAGGATGCTACAGATACCCATTTGACACACGTTTCCCTATGAGGCCAGCTCCCTCTGCAGCTTCCACTGCTCACCCTGAAGCATCACACGAGCTGGGTGCAGGTTACCAGACATCTTGACTTGGTTCCAAGTTCTGTGGTGTCTTTTCAAGGTCATCTGCAAGAGAGGAAAGGAGAAGACCTTAATGTGTTCAGATGGCAGCAATATGTTGTGGAGGAAGCTGCAGTATGGCATTCCCCTCTACCCACCCTGCTCCCACCTGCACTCAGTGCTCACTGCAGCACTTGGGCTTTGACAATACTCCTCTCTTATCTCCACATCTCCTCCCAGGCCTCAGGAGTTGTGCCAGGGACAGAGACAAAGATGCTGCTCTTGCAACTTTGCCATGAACTCACGTTTGTCGGCTCTTGGCCAGATACAGCCATTCCTTACCAGGGTACGGTCAAGATACAAATGAAGAAGGAACATTTGAGATCATCAAAGAGGACCACCAGCACTGGAGAGCCATCAGCTGGCTGGGTGCTGCAGCCAGACACATCCTGGGCACCACATGTCCTCTTTTCCTTACACACCTTTCAGGTTCCAGCATGAGCCCAGCCTGATGGTGCAGCCCGTCAAGTTACATGCTGCATCCTCACCTCCAAGCTCAGTTGTTAAAATTCAGCCTCTGTCCTGGGGGTAGGGAGCAGCCACCAGGAAGAGCCTCCAGTCCTGCCTGCGGCAGCACACCAGGACACAGCCCTAGCCCGCTCCTGGCCCCATCTCCCTCACCTCAGCAATTGCCACCCTCCTCTCCCAAGCCTTGATGTTCTTTTTCAGGTCAGTGACAGCCATCATCGTCTGCACGTAGCTCATCACAGGAGGGGTGCTGTAGTCTGACAGCTGCTTCTGCAGCCACCCAATGAGACTCTCCTCTTTGGCTTGTTGCTGCAGGAGGAAAAGTGACAGAGGGCAAGGACAGGGCAGGATAAAGGAGGGACACGGTGTGATGCACCCACCCATGACCCCATCCCATAGTGGGGCTGCCCAGAGCGGTGGTAACTCAGCCTCCATGTCCCCAGGCTGTGATAGCTGTGCTGCTTCTCACTGGGGAGGACACTGCTGGTGAAAAGCTCAAGGAAAGAGAACTTCAAGAAGGCAGTGGATGGACCCTGGAGGGGCAGAATCCACAAAGGGGCAAAGCTGTCCATCCCAACATGCAGCAGCAGGAGCTCCAGGGCTTATTCTCTATCCCACCACAGCACACAGGTAGCTATGGCCTAAAAAAAAGTCCTGTCAAGTGAAATCTTAGCTATTTCCAAGTTGTTCTCTTACCTCCTTCACAAGAGTAGTAGTTCTTTCAATCTTCTCCAGCATCTCTTTCTTCTGGGAGATGTCTTTCATTAGAACTGTTGATGTTTCCATGGCATTCTGCAGCTTTTTCTGGAACACAAGAGCAGGACAGTGGCAGCAGATGCAGCGATAGCTCTCCAGACCCTACAAAGCCACTGGAGTATTTGGACTGAGAAAGGGAAGGCTGCAAGAGCTGCTGGTCAGCTTGTGTGTGTCCGTGGGGAATAGCAGGAAGGGCAAGGAGGGGTGCTGGGATCTTCACTCACCTTCCGGAAGTTAAGGATCTGGATCTTCTTTAAGGACAGCTTTAGCTGCTGCAGCTCCTGGTTCTTCTCATCAATCTCCTCCTCATACTGCGCTTTCTTAACTTGCAGCAGCTCTGCATGGACCTCATGCAGCATGTCTCTCATCTGCTCCTTCTGCAAACCCAGGGAAACAGAGCTGCAGAGTGCTGACCAAAGCTCAGTCTCAAATAAGAGAGCTTTGCTTGGCGGGGAAAGCAGACTTAAAGCACAGGGTCTCTGCCTGGCTGCAAAACTGAGGCTTCAAGAGAAAGGTCAGACAGCGTGCTGCTGCCCATGTCCCAGCCCACATGTCCAGGCAGCACGCACCTGCCTGAGCTGCTGCTGCAGCTTCTTCTTGTAGATCCTGAGCAAATTGCTTTCTAAGCGCAGCTTCTCCCTCATCAGATCCTGAAGAAAGAAAGCAGGTTAGAGAGGGACAGCAGGGTCAGGGAGGAGGCAGAACACCGGGCTCCATGCTTTACTGTATGCTTTCCCTTTGTTCCACCCGCACCACAGCCCTCACTGCTGCCCTGCCTCATCTGAGCTCACAGGACTAAGTGCTAAGAGTCTGAAAATACGAGGCAGCTCAAACAGAGGTATGGCAACCCGAATTCTCAGATGGCAGACCAGGCTCAACTTCTGCCATGCTGCACTGACCCTCTGGTGGTTCTTCTCCTCCAGGTATCTCAGCAGTTTCTCAGAAGCTGTGATGCTCCCCTTGTTGGAGATAGTTCTGACAATGACTTCCTCAAAGTCACTGGCAACTTTCTTAACATCAGCCCACCAAGCATCTGCTTCTTGTATGACTGCCTGTAGAAATGAAGTCACATCGCAAACAAAGAGATGTGCAAAGCCACAGTGCTCCAGGATGCCTTGATATCCTAAGAGCTGTACCTCGAGGTCATGCAAGGTCTTCTCCGAGTCCTCCTCCATCTTCTGAATGTCACACTTCACATCCAGCAGCTCCTGCTCAGCCAGCTCACATTTCTGCTCCACTGTCAGGGCTGAAAAACAGGTCGATGAACTGCTGCACAGCTTGGATCTGGACCTGCCACGTGTCTGCAACAATGGAGGACCAATGCAGGTGCCATTAGAAAGCCAGCACTGGCCAACTGCTGCTGCATTTTCATGTATCCCGAAGTAAGTAAGTTCAGCGTTCAGATAGGAAAGGCACAACGCACACTTGGTAGATGGACCTGGGTGTGGATGAGCTGGGCAGAGGAGGATCAGAGCACCCTGATACAGACCTGGGACAAGTCCCCTGTTTCCCTGCCATCACCCCCCCCTACGTATTTAGCTTCTCCTTCAAATCACCCAGTGTAGGGTCTAACTCATCGGTGCGTGCGGCCCTTCCAGATCTCTCCCTTGTGTTCACTCCTCAGGAGGACACAGTGCTGTCACACACAAGGGACAGCACCAGATGCAAGAGTGGAAATGAGGAAATCAAAGGCAGCCTGGCGTGCAAAAGGGTGAGTGGGCCCATGCCTACACCTAGAGGCCCAGCAGCACCTGTTTTCAAGCAAGGGTTGGAGTTAAGTCACTCATCCCAGTCCGCCCCACTCCATACCAGTACGGGCACCAGCTTTGGTGGAGAGCCATGCTGCGGGAGGCCCGAGCTGCTCAGCTGCATCTTATGGTACTGGTTCTCAAGCAGCTCCACTTCGTCTCTCAACATGGCATTGTCATGGCTGCAAAGCAATGGATGTGTACTGCAAAAAGCACGGTGGGCAAAGGACACCGACCCAAGGTAAAACAGACTCCCCAAAATGAGGAGGGCTGCAGGTCTCCTCTGCATGAGCTGCGACACAGCTCGTCCTGCTCAAACCCGGACCCCAGGGGCTGTCAGAGCCCGGGACAGAGCCCTGCACGAGGGATCCTCAGGTGGCTGGAGTGGCTTGGCCTGTCTGTTCTGCTCCTGTCCGGCCCCAGTTACCACCCAGGCTCTGTCCCCGTGCATCCCGCCGCCCCCTCCGGCCCCGTGTCCCGCAGCCCATTGCCCCCGGCCCGGCACCCCCCCCGCCGGTACCGCTTCTGCTCCAGGTGGGCGCGGAGCTGTGGCAGGGGCAGCGCGGCCAGCTCCTGCTCCGCCATGCCGCGTCCTGGCAACGGCGGCACAGAGCGGGGGGGAGGGGGGGGGAGGACGGGGTGACCCCGCCCAGCT
>VXAB01001181.1:586375-626672 GCA_013399175.1 Odontophorus gujanensis
CGCGGGTGTACGCCGAGGTGAACAGCCTGAGGAGCCGCGAGTACTGGGACTACGAAGCGCACGTCCCGAGCTGGGGGTAAAGCGCCCCGCGGGGACCCCTGCCCCGGCCGCCGGCCCCGGGGCCCCTCCGCGGCCCACGCGAAGCCCCGGGAAGGGGCCGCGCCCCGGGGTCTCTCTGTGGGAAGCGGGGGGCGGGAGGAGGAGGCGGCGGGACGGGCTGGGGAGGGGCGGCCCCGGGCAGGGCTGGAGGCCCTCAGCCGCCTTCCTCTCTGTGTTCTCGGTGCCCGCAGCAACCAGGACGACTACCAGCTGGGGCGTAAGCTGGGGCGCGGCAAGTACAGCGAGGTCTTCGAGGCCATCAACATCACCAACAACGAGAGGGTCGTCGTCAAGATCCTCAAGGTGAGTGTCCGGGCAGGGCCGGGCTGGAACACCTTGGCTCCATCTCACCCTGAAGCTCAGGCCTTCTCCTTACGGGTGTTCGGGCATTGGATGGTGGTTTGGATTTTGGAACTCCCACACGCTCTGTTTGCTCCCGGCTGAGGGCTCCCCTCGAGGAGGAGCACGTAGAACTCTGGCGTTGTTACAGTGTTGTATGTGCTGCCTGCGTTGGGCAACTGGTGGCTGGCAGTGCCTGTCGCAAAAAGCCCAAGAAGGCCATGCCAACAGGAATGCAGAGCCTGCAGGGGAATCCTTCTGTCAGCCTGCAGACAGCTGGCATGCAGCCGTCTCAGAGTCCAGCCACGAGTTCCTCAGAGTCAGACCATGAGGTGCTCACAGAGCACANTGCGCAGCAGCAGCGCGAACCCACGGGCGCTCTGATCCTGCCCTCAGCCGCGCGTGTTCTCGCGGCGCCGACACCGCCTTAGCTTTGCTCACCGCTGTGTACACGCGGACNCGCCCCGGGGTCTCTCTGTGGGAAGCGGGGGGCGGGAGGAGGAGGCGGCGGGACGGGCTGGGGAGGGGCGGCCCCGGGCAGGGCTGGAGGCCCTCAGCCGCCTTCCTCTCTGTGTTCTCGGTGCCCGCAGCAACCAGGACGACTACCAGCTGGTGCGTAAGCTGGGGCGCGGCAAGTACAGCGAGGTCTTCGAGGCCATCAACATCACCAACAACGAGAGGGTCGTCGTCAAGATCCTCAAGGTGAGTGTCCGGGCAGGGCCGGGCTGGAACACCTTGGCTCCATCTCACCCTGAAGCTCAGGCCTTCTCCTTACGGGTGTTCGGGCATTGGATGGTGGTTTGGATTTTGGAACTCCCACACGCTCTGTTTGCTCCCGGCTGAGGGCTCCCCTCGAGGAGGAGCACGTAGAACTCTGGCGTTGTTACAGTGTTGTATGTGCTGCCTGCGTTGGGCAACTGGTGGCTGGCAGTGCCTGTCGCAAAAAGCCCAAGAAGGCCATGCCAACAGGAATGCAGAGCCTGCAGGGGAATCCTTCTGTCAGCCTGCAGACAGCTGGCATGCAGCCGTCTCAGAGTCCAGCCACGAGTTCCTCAGAGTCAGACCATGAGGTGCTCACAGAGCACATAAAGTGCGTGTCCAGTGCTGCAGAGGATCTGTTACATGGCGGGGGGGAATGTCACCTTGGGCAGACCAAAAATACCCTGAAAATCTGAGGAGAAGAACACAGACCGTTTGTTGCTCAGTCGTGTCGGTGTCGTGTGTTCATCCTGCTGTGGGGACCTTTCTGCAGCAGTATCGGGTTGTGGGTTAGGATGGCATGGAGTTAGCTGCTGTAGGACAAAGCTCACTGCGAAATAGCGGAGCTGCAGAGAACTGTGGTAACCAGTCTGCGTCCGTGATCTGGGATGGGAGGGTGTTTATAAAAGAGACACAACAACAAAAAAGGAAAAGTAAAGGTTGGAGTTGAGGTGCTTTCAGTTTTGGCTTTGCTGATGCTTGTGGCTGTCATTTGTTGGACCAGCAACACGTGTCACTTTTTTTTTTTTTTTTGCCAAGAGCACGTGGAACCAGTTTCTGGTTGTGGGTATGTGATGAATTCAGGCACGTGCTGATCTGCAGAATGCAGAAGGGGGTCTGAGCTCAATCTGCCCTGCAGTCAGTGAGGCTGGCGGGTCCCTGGGACGTGGGTCTGCAGGGATGGAGCCCTGAGACATTTGCTAGCTGTGCTCTGATACCATGGCTCACTGGTTGGCTTTGTGCTGGCTTCCTTGGAGTCTTTCTCAGCTTTCCAGGGAGCTTGCCCTGCTGTATTCAGCTCCCAGGCAAGGAGCAGTCTCCCATCCTGACTGCCTCTGGGAGGACTGAATGGCAGCCCTGCCTTGGTAGCAGTCGAGGTGGTGGCCAGGTGAGCTCTCAGGGACAGCCCCACAGCTGAGCCTAATGACTCACATTCTCGCTGAACATTTCTGGTGGACTGAGGCCTCCCCTGCTTTGGGTGCTTTACGTGGTTTTTGGTTTTGGTGGGGTTTCTGTTCTGAGAGAGAGTAGCCAGTGCAGAGCTGGATTTTATGGCAAGATGGCTCATGGTTATGCTGAGGAAACTGCACTTCTGCACGCTGCTCTGGAGCTCCTGGTTGTCTCTTTGGGACTGCTGTGGTTTGTGTAGAGTCCAGGTCTTGCCCCGCATGAAGAGGTGCCATGAGGCAGCAAGGCTGCAGGGAAAACCATCAGAAATATTCCTCGTTCCTTGTTACCAGCCCAAAGAGCCTGCCCTGGAGCGATGCTGCCAAACTGTCATCCCCAGGGAGCCCATCAGCACAGAGCTGTGAGTCAGCCACAGAGTCATCTGAGGGTGGCTGGGTGCTCCTTCTCCCTGGGGCCTGAATGCATTGCCACAAAGCCCTGTAAGCAGGGGATGAGCTTGGCCCTGATTTAGAGTTGATGGTGTTGCCACTAGTTCCCTGGCTCCCCCCACTTGCATTAGCATGCAGGCTGCATTCCTGCGAGCGAGCAAGGGAAAGCAGAAAGTCCAGATAAATAAAGATGAACTTTCTTCTCAGTGGAAAGTGGGTCAGTGAGAAGTGTGTTTCAGAGCACTGTGTTGTATACCTTATGAAAACTTGTAAAGTGTGGCAATAACATCACTGTGATCTGTGGAAAGTGCTTCTGGTTTCCTGTAGCGAGACTCAAACTTAATTGCAAATGTAATTACATGTATCTTCGGTCTTAGCAAATAGGCTGGGCGTGTCTGCTGCTTGTAATTCCTGCTGGGCTCTCTGAGGTGGGAAATGCAACCAAGTTACAAGGCTCTGAGCAGCAGGATGGGTGAGACAAGGGGAAGAAGTGTTGCTGGTGGACGTGGCTATTTAGTGTAGTCACTCTTTTCTATTTAAGGCTCATCGAGAGAACAATGTGTGTTATGTGTTAAGGGTGCTCGTCTGTGCCTCGTCTGAAGTGACTGGTATCTTCCCAGCCTTGCTGTGTGAAGCAGCTGGTTCTTAATGAGCTCCAGCGAGCACGAGGCCTTTTTGCTCCCCTTCTTTGGTGGTTGTACCTGAACATCTTGTACCTTCCTCCAGAGAGGTCAGGAAATTTTACCACCGTTTCTCAGATGCAGAAGCGAGCCACAGATTTCCTGTGTGACTTCGGGCAAGTCCCTTAGCCTCAACAAAGCTGAGACTAAAGCATAGGTCCCGGTCTGGTGCTGTGTGAACAAGATAAACTACTCTTCCTCTTCTGGAGGCTAATTGCTTTGTTTATTCAAGTACCCTGTGATGTCTTCAGCCTTGGACAAGGCTAGGGAGCTGATGGCTTTGATAGGTATCACAGTGCCCCAGGCCACTTGATCTTGCATAAAGCACAGTGCCCCATTTCCCAGGCATTGCCTTCCTGAGCTGCTACCCGAAGTGCAGGTCCAGGTGGAATCCTGCAGGAAAGTGGGTTGTGATCATGGCCCCAGTTGTGGTAATAACATGTGTCAGCATAGGAGCACCATTAAGATCGTACAGATGACTGTGATGTTACCACTTCGTGGGTCAAATGTCTCTCTTTGAAGAATGGGATGTTCTTAGTGTCATGTATTTCCAGAAAACTTCTGCAGCTCTTCTAGAAAAGCAGACAGGTTCTTCTGCTGCTGCTGCATGTCAGGTCGTGCTGTGTATGGTGGTGTTTGCTAAGTAGTGGGCAGGAGCCCCAATGTACCCCACAGACACCCCGACAGCATCCTCCAAAAGCATGGCAGAGGGCGACTGCTCAGCTTTTCAACCTGTTAAGAGAGTAACGATTCTGCAAAAATAAAGTCATCTTGGCACAGCATGGAGTGCTCAGCGCTGTACACAGCCCTGTGCTCCTCACAGCACATAGGGATGGAGGCAGCCTGCAGCTGTGCCCCTGTGGGCTTTTTGATCTGGCTGACCATGGTGCAGCTGTGGGCACGTTTCCTGGGTGCTGAGGGGAGCACTGAGCCAGGAAGAGGGTATGTGTGAGCATGTCCTGTGTGTCCTTTTGTTTCTTGCTTAAGTTTGATGCTCGTGTTTGGCTTCTGGGTTGTTGGCACCTGGCACCTGCAGCTGTGGCTTCTGGGAGCTCCAGCCCTTCACAACCGTTCCCTTGCACTGAGCATGTACCCAGGGTAGGGATCGTGGCATCCATATTGCCAGCCCTGTGCAGGAGTTGTCCCACTTATTTCACTCATGCATGTGTCTCTGTGCAGCTCATTTGCCTGAGACTCAGTAAACCCATCACAAAAAGACTAGTTTGTCTGCATGGGTGGCTGCTATCAGAAAAGGCAAAACAGGTGAGGGAGAGAGTGTAGTTACAAGGAGAGGGGTGGAGGCACTGCTGGAATAGCCCCTTTCCCTTTGGCAGCTTTTGTCCCCATGTCGAGTCCACAGACTGGAACTTTCAGCCATGTCTGCAGTTTCTCAAGTGCCTTCTGGCTTCTTTGTCTTTCCTCTCTTCCCTGTTCTGTGCTGCATGAACCCCTCAGAGCCACCACTCAGACCTGGGGCTGCAGCAGTGTCCTTTAGGTGCTGAGCTCAAGTTGCTGCTCAGGCAGCTGGAGAAGCATTTGGAGGAGATAGCCCTATGGCTCTGCTGATTCTTCTGCTGTCCCTGAAAGCTTCAGAGCCCTTGTTTGTGGGGGCTGAAAGGCCTGCTGTGCTGTGTGAGCAGGGCAATCCGATAGGGCAGTGATTGTCCCTCAGGGCTGGAGCTTTTGCCTGCATCACTGCCCTTCTACTGTGGCTCCATTCCTGCTTCTGGGAGCTCTCTGTGCCTCTCACTTCTTCTGCATTTGTACTCCTTGAATCAGCTCTTCCCGGCCTACTTCCTCCTCTGGCAGGACTGAAATGAGCCCTTTTGGAAGAGAGCTGCGCATGGCTCTGCTATTCCCAGTGCCAGTTGCCCACACAGAGCTTGGCACAGTCAGTGCAGGTGCTCAGCCCTGTCTGGAGCTGGGTCCCCCTGGAGCAGTACCGGTAACTCCCACAGCTGTGTTTGGACACAGGGAGCCGGTGAGCAGCAAAACAGCAGCTCCTGCGAGGAGGAGGGGTGAGTTCCAGCACTGCCTGCAGGGCGGAGCCCGAGCGAGTGGCACTTGATGCATGCAGCAGGGATCAGGACTCCGTCCTTTCATGTCTCCTGGCTGCAGTGGTGTGGGTGCACCGAGGGCAGTCCTGCTGTCCCCGAGGGCTGTTCCAGGGGGACACTTTGTGGGAGGAAAGGCGTTCTGCAGGGAGGAAAGCCCTGCCCTCAAAACCCTTGTTGATGGATTCTACCTAAGCTTGAACCAAAAAGCGAAAGTGCTGTCGTAGTTTCAGGGTGGGTTTATTTATTGTTTGTTTCTTCCTCTTGTAAAATTCAAGAGCAGCTCGGGAGAGGGAAGTTTAAATTCCAGTAATGAAGTTGTGAAATGCAAACAACTCCTGAAATATTAACACAAGTGGGCTCCTTGATTTTCATCGCTCTTTTGAAAATGATTATTTGTTTTCCCAGCTGATGTCTGACAAAATAAGCAGTGCTGCTCCAAAGGCAATTTTCCTATTGAGCAATTGGCATGGGGCTTTATAGGCTGATTATTATGATCCTTTCAATACTTGCTAGAAACAAATGAGCTTCTGGAGCCTCCATTCAAATGTCTAAAGCCTGTGGTAAGGATGCTGCTGGTCCTGGGCTCTGTGCAGAGATCTGCCTGCTGCTTCACTGCAGTGCTGTGGTGATTCAGGGCCATTGCGGTTTGGTGGGCAATGAGTAGGCCTTTTTTGTTCTTTTGATGGGATAAATTACTTTTGTTTTTCTCAGATCCATATCTTTTGTCTGCTAATCCTTCCCCCCATGCTGTGCCAACACCAGTTCTTTTCAGAGCACATTCTGTGACTCCCAGGGAGCAGTGTGGATGCTCCTCTGCCTCAGGATGGTGCGCTGTCTGCTTTTTGCTAACGGGAAATGAACACTTTGAATTTAACTTGGATTTCGCTGATTACTACTTCTCTTTCTGACTCTGGAGCTTGATTTAAAAAATGTCCCCAGGTTGGTGGAGTTGGCTGCAGCTGAAGGATGGTAGATGTGTGCTCTGCTTGCTCCAGAAACAAACTAACAGTTGATTAACCAGGCAGACATCTATTTGTTCAAGTCAGGAAGTGATGGTTGCAGTCTTGAATCTAAAGGTTTATTTTATCAAGCAGTGCTAGTTCTCCCAGCTGATGTTTGCTGCAGCTAGGCTCCTTCCCTGCTTATACTCCCAGAGTGTGACCCAGGATCTGCTCTCTGTCACAGAGTGGGGTTTTCTTCTGCACTTACCTGTCTGCAGAGCCCAGCTTACCCCATGCCATTTCCCTCCTGCACCCTGAGCCCACCACCATTGCTGCCTGTCCTGCTCTGGCTGGTTTTCAGCAGCTTGAATCGCCTCAAGCAAGTGACTTAAGGTTGGGAGTGTGGGAATCCTGCTGCAGAGGGTGCCTGGCTGGGGCAGTGCAGATGTGGGGTCCAGTGGGACCATCCTGCTGGCTGTAGACCACTTCGTCCCTCTGCTCCGTGTGGTCGAGTACTGGGCAGCCACAGGCTGTGTGTCCCCACTATCTGCAGCTGTCTGACTTCCAGCTTGGCTGAGAAAGAAAGCAATTTCCTGGGAAACTGGGAAACAGCTAGTGCTAGGCAGTCACGTTGTTCAGAGGGTCCTGCTGCAGTTGAAACAGTTAGACCCCACCTACTGTAGACATGGTTAAAGTGAGACATGTCTTTTAGCCTGGTTTCCTATGGAAACGAGCCTTATGCAATCCTGCTGTCTTGTCTGCCTTCTCCCCCTCCCCCTGGTTGGCCAATCCCAACCGAATGCAACAGTTGGGTTCCTGTGGACATAGGTGTTTGCATCGAGTGCAGGGGCTCACTCAGAGCCTCACAGGGTCTGACTCATGTTGGTCACTGGAGAATCCCAGCTCCTGGGGAAGCTTTGACATGTCTCTAGCATGGGAAAACAGATAGATGGAGTCAGAATCTACATCTTTCTAAAGTGCTGCCTCCAAAACATGGGCTGCTCAGACTCAGGTGATGGTACCTGGGTGGCTCTGTGGGGATTACCTCTCCCAGTGTGTGACTGAGCCATGCAGGGCATGAGCTGCGTGAAACGCTGCTGTTCATATTGTAAAACAGCCTTAGATGGGTGCAGTTCGAATGCTCTGTCTGCAAGGGCTGCTGATTTAGGAGCTATTCCTGCTGGGAGAGGCAGATGGTTGGAGGCCATATAAGAGCTTCAGTTAGTTCACATTTAATCCATGCACATTTGGAGTCAGCACCCTTGGAGAGACGGATCGGGTGACTCCAAGAGGCAGTTGTAGCGACCCGGCCTTAATCCTGGTGCTTGGAGGATATGTTGCTGAGGGTCTGGGATTTTGGCAGCGCTGCAGGATGGGGACGGGATGGCAGCAGCTCTGTGCTGGAGTGGTTTGCACCAACGTCTTTGCGTTACCAGATCGGACGGTGCATGTGGGAAAATGGAGCTCCAGTAGAGTGCCTGGGTGGCAGATGGTGTTTGTGGTTATGGCTGCAGTGATGTGGCTCCGGTGTGGGAAGGGGGTGGCATGTTGTTGGGTAGGCTTGTGGGGAGAAAGCTGTGCTGGGGAGGCAGCCATCGCCCCTGCTTTCTTCTGCAAACCCAGAACGGGGAATCCTCTGCTCCCTTGCACTGTTTCCAAGGGACAACACTTCTTCACTTCTTCATCTCTCCCTCCCACATCTCTATCTGTAGTGTCAGAAAGCTGATGACCCTGCAGGGAACGGGGCTCACAGCTGGGTAAGGCAGTCCTGCCACATGCAGGCAGCCCAGACCAAGCCCTGTGCTGCTGCACTCCTCCAGCCTTGAAAAAGGTGGAAGCACATAGAAGTGGAGGGAAGACATCATCTTCCCCGGGGGAGTGGTGGTTGCTATGGAAGGAGGAATGGAGATCTCGGAGGGATGTTGTCCCTATGTAGCTGATGCAAAAGGCCTTTGAAATAACTGCAGTGCAAAGGAGAACTTCCAAAGCAGGCAGTGGGTCCCCTTGGCTGACGGCACGGAGTGGCTCCAAGGGATGCGTGCAGGAGTATGTTGGCAGCCAGGCTGCTCCCTATTTGAAGGTCCTTGGAAAACAGCTTGTGTGTGCATCTGTCTTTGCTGGATGAGCAAATAACTGAATTATATCCTCTAATTCCACCTTGGCCTTCTGGTAAGATCAGTGGATGTGGGCGATGCAAGGGTGGTGTCTGTTGCCACTCTGACGTCGATGAAATTAGTCCCTAATGAAGCATCTTCAGCTCAGGTTCAGAGACAAAGCCCTCGCTCCCACCACCTTCCAACCCTGCTTGGACCGCCTCCCCATTTCTGTCCAGCCTTAGGCTGGCTGTGGCTGTGTCTCAGGATTGCCCCACGCTGTTTCCTTGCCCCCTCCCCAGCAGAACCTGCTGTGCATTGCTCTGGTGCTGGCAGCTGCGTGGCCTCGCTGCCATTTTCCACAGTGGCTTTATGAGGTGCTGACGCTCCCTGTACATAGCATAGGTGTTATTTTTGGCTCTCTGCTTCGGTCTGAGATTCTCATCTTTTGGCTGGAAGGCCTAGCTCCTGCCTTTCAACTTGGAGGAGGAGGGAAGGGCTTGAATCTGAAGGCTGCAGCTACCTGGAGAGCCTTGACAGACAGCATATTTTGCCACTTACATAAATGCCATACTTTCTGACTGTATAAAAAGCTTCGGTTCCTTCTCCCATGTGCGTTCCTTTGAGTGGTCTGAAACCAAGGGTTGTCTAAAGTGAGTGTGAGCTGCCACGTCACTCTGCAGCTGTCACCAGAGCGTGGGAGGCTGCAGCAGAGGGGAGGCAATGGGGAGCATGGGTTGCCGAGCTCTTGAGGCTCCTTGTGCCTTACTCAGAAGGTCACTGTGAAGTTGCTGACATCTTGTCTCTTGGGTAAGGTGCCTCTTACCTCTCCTTACTGCCTGCCTTGCTGAGTGGCCGCCATGCTGGATGGTGAATGCTTCAGAAAGCTGAGTGACTAGAACAGAGTTTCCATGAGCACATCTCCCATCCTCCTAAGATGACTCTGTAGCTCTGTGTTAGGGTAGCAGAGGTGCAGGAGGAGCACTGCAGGGAAGGAGCAGAGCAGCCAGCGGTGCCCGTCCTGGTCTCAGGCCAAGGCTTAAATAAAGTCTCACTTTGGAGCTTCTGTGAGCTACCTTTCCTTTCAAGCAGACACAGAGCTCAAGTTGTCTTGGGAGTGGATGAGTTACAGAAGTGGATCAGCAGAGTGTGCAAGCTCACCCAGCCTTGGGAGCAGCTGTTCTTTGTCACTCTGTGCACTGCGATGTCCAGAGAAAAGCTTACTTTGCAAAGGGAATTCCTGGGGCTGCATGGGCTTGAGTAGGAGGCAAAAACTGTTTAAAATATCTGCATGCTTTGAGAATCATCACAATACACAGATGCAGTGGCATGCTGTGCAGCTGCGTCCCTGCTCTTGGGGTGGCCATGAGACACTCTTGCAGAGTGAGGCACAGCAGTGTCGGAGCTTACTGGAAAGTGTGGTGGAAAGCCTCAGGTTGGTACTTCACTGTGTTGAATTACTTCAGAGAAATGCACTTGGCAGGAAGAGTTAAAAAATGAAGGTTTTGTGCTAGAGCTGAGGTATGAGTTCTGCCCATGTCTGTCCTCTGTCTCTGAATGCATGACACACAACTGCCGTGTGCGGTCCACAGTGCTCTGAACCACAGTTACTGGAGTCACTGTGATGTTTGTCTTGAGAGGTTTGACTTCCCCTGATGGGTGGGAAACTTTCCCTTAGAAAAGGGAAATCCTCATGCATTCAAGGTGTCTGACTTCCCTTTGAAGTGAAAAGTGTTCCATGGGGAGAGCAGGAGCAGGGGAAGGAGGGGAAGTCATGGGGTACAGTCAGAACGTTGGCAGAACAAGTCAGTGTTAATGTCTGAAAGGACTCTCACTTCTAATTGCTTTTGTCTATTTAAGCCAGTGAAGAAAAAGAAGATAAAACGTGAGGTTAAGATTCTGGAGAATCTGCGTGGTGGCACCAACATCATTAATCTCATTGACACTGTCAAGGATCCAGTGGTAGGTGCCTGTGGTGTGGTGTGGTGTGGTTGGTGGGCTTGCCTTCTTTTTGGCTATAGGCAGTGTTCTTGTTTCTCTCCGTGGTCCCAAGACTGTTCTAAGCACCTGTGACTTTCCCGTGGCTGATGAGGGAGAAGTCTTGTACCCTCCAAATTTGCTGTTAAGAAAACAGAAACCACAGCCTTCCAGCTTCTGTTGGCACCTGGAATGCAAATGCTTTGCTGGGCAATTGGAAATTAAGCACTTCTCATCATGGTTGCTCTCCTATCTGGTGACCAGAGGTTACATCCTCTGTCTGCACTGCCACAAATACCCCATGTGCAGGAAGTTTTCTCTGAGCAGCAGCTGGCGGAAGGCTGTGATTCCCAGCCATGGAGAGGAAATGACACTGCTGTAATGTTTGTTGGCAGTCCTGTCTGACCATCTTCCTGCCACTGGCTGTGACAACTTTTGCCTTGTCTGGGGCATTTTTTGATTGGGTGTTGGGGGAAGAGCAGTGGCCAAATGCTGTGTTTTAAACCATGACTCTCTCTCTCTTGCAGTCAAAGACCCCAGCTCTGGTGTTTGAGTACATCAATAACACAGATTTTAAGGTGAGTTTGCCTGGGTGTGGAGGGGGAGGCCTCCCATTTCTATTAAAGTTGCTCAGGTCTTGGGTTGTCAGACACTCCTCAAGAGCTGTGAACTTCTAACTCCCCTCTCGATTTACTTATCACTGCTGCCCTATATATTCAGCCCACATGAGTGCCCATACTGTGATGCTCTGTTCACAGCAGAGTAGTTGGTGGAGCAGGTGACAACAGTTTGTGCTAGAACCCTTCAGACCTGGGGACCACTGGGCTGGAGCAGGTCTCGTGCTGCAGTGAGCCTGGTAACAAGGGGCTGAGCAGTCCTGGCAGCTCCCTGCTCACCCAAGGCTGCAGCACATCCTGCTTTCTGGGAAGCTCCAAGTGAAAATTGCTCCTTTCCAAAGCTGGGAGTCTGTCTGTCTGAGTGCAGCTACAGCTGCATGGGCTGCTGAAATGCTTCTGGCTGGCAGAGTCGAGGTGATACACAAAAGGAATACACCATTAGTAAGCACACCCGTTATAGTTATCTTTGTATCTTGAGAATCTATAAGTTATTGTCAGTGGTGGAAAGTTAATTGAGCATTTACCAGCAGAAAGCTAGGCATTGCACCTTCCAGTGCCATTTCATATTATAGGACAATGCTTTTCTGCTGCTGTCTGTACTGGAGTGTTATGTAGATGTGCATAGTCTAGAGTGCAGTGTCACCAGATGCACCAAACACCTGGAAAGGGACTCTGGGTTGGTGCTGGTGGGAAGGACGTCGTGACTTTGCCTGCAGGCTGCCTGCACTGCAAGGCAGCACGTGTTGTTTTCATCTCCCTGGAGTTTGTCAGACAAGGCAAATCTCACTGTGTGTAGTGAGAGCTGCAGCCATTCCTGTGGCGTTCTTAGCGCTCCTTCCTCTCATGCAGAAACTTACTAGATAGGCTAGAGCAGCAGTCACTTGCAGGAGTGCCTGCTCTGACAGCTCTGGGCAGGGAGATGTGTTACCTCCAAGTTAGCAGCCAGGAGAGGAGTTCTGTGTGGTGACCTTCAGGGCTAATTAAAGCAGGCTTGCTCTGTCTGGGTATTGTTGACATCAGCTGGTCTGCTGCAGTGCTGTGTATACTGGGAATGTGCCCCTATCCTTCTCCTGGTGACCCAGGGTCTCTTAGTAAGGCTGATGGTAGAAGTTTTTAACTTGGTGTGTTGTTCTTTCTTAAACTTTTTAATATATGACTTGAGATAAAACAGATTGTAAATGCAGCAGCACATCCTGCTGGAGGTCGCCTTTTGTATCCTAATCAAAATAGCATTGCATTATTCTGTAGTGTCCTTGTTGTCAGAGATACCATTCGATAACTGAAATATGTTTGCGAGGTAGAGCATTAAATAGTGACTTGAGATTGTGGCCAGGCTTAGACATGAGGTTGGCCATCCCCAGCTGCACTGAGTGCTGTGCTGAGGGCTCCTCTGCAGCCAACAGAGCAACACTGGTCTGGCCACGGAAGCAGCAGTACTCAGCTGTAGCTGTTGCATTAGAAACAAGCGGATGATTTTGCAGCAGATCATTTCTAGGCTTCTCAGAAAGATCCTGACTCTTAAGGAAGTCTGTGTTCATAGCTGTGCAAGTCCTAGACTGAGAGTATTGATGCTTTTGCCTTACGATCAGTGTAGAGCAGGAATAACTTGTTTTGGGAATGCAGGCATGTCCCCCAGGGCATGCAGGATGGCTGCTCATGTTCAGGGCTTATTTGTATCCCAAACTTCACCAGCTTCCTGTGGAGCATGTGGGTTGTTCAAGCCATACTTGCATGAACTGCTCTGTTTGGGTAAGCTCTTCAGACTGCAGCTGCACGGGGTGGGGGCTGGGGACACCTTCTGCACAGAGACTCTGAGGCAGTCTTTCCTTGCTTCAAAGTTGTGCCAAGCAGGGAGCACAGAGTAGGTGAGAATGCTTGTGTTAGGGGTCTGTGCATGAAGCAGTTGGAGGGTGCCCAGAGTTGGCATCCTTCTGTTGTCTCTTCTGCCCGAGAGTCCCAGTCTCCTTGGAGCTGGGTGCTCCACAAGCTGCTCCTGGTGAGACCTCTCCTCATTTTGGGCTATCTGCTTCTGATCTGCCTGTCTCTGCGCTGACTTCTGGAGTCGGTAGTGCTGGTGGGAGCCTTACTCAGCAACCACTGCCAGTTCTGTGTGTCTAAGCCATGGCTACAGGCAATTCCAAACTATCAGTGCAAGCTGTATCCCAGCAGGTTTGGCTATTCTTACATGCTGGTATAGATGGGACGCTTACGTGATTCTTCTGTAGTGCTGATTGTGTTGTCTGAAGTTATCTGGCAGGGTCCATCCTAAACCTGCCAGCTCTGCAATCATGGGAGTAATGTGTGGAGCTAGAATAAATGTAGATTCTGCTGTGTGAGAAAGGCACGTGGCTTCTCTGCAGACCTGTTGTGTTACTTGTCATCTGGGACTGCTCCAGCTACCCACGTTCATTTGCCTTAAAACACAACCATGCTGTAGAGCCATGCAACCAAGTCAGTAAGCATCAGTGAAATGAGAGGTCTTGTCCTAATTGGTTTTGAACCTAGAATGAGACATCTGTCCTTCAGCCACCATAAGCTGTAACTTGCTGCCCACAGCAGCCTTCCCCAGGTGCAGTGATGCTGCCAGGTGAAGCTGAGCAGGGTGGTGACTCCCAGAAAGACATGTTTTTTGGGTGACTTTGTCCCCATAGGACTTGTTATCTAAGCAAGCCATTACAGCAGACTCCTGGAAGGGCTCAGCTGTCCTCTGCTGGCTGGGTTTGGCCCTGGCTTGTGCCTCACAGGGCTGTGTGCAGCCAAGTCAGGGAATGGTGCCCTGCTGAAGTTTGTGGCGATGCTGGTTCTGCTCCTTGCTTGCTTGTCTGCTTCACTGGGTTGCTCCCAAGTGTTAGGATCATCCCAGCTCATGAGAATAAAACACAGCTCACATCCTGGAGGCCATTTAGGCTTGGTGTGTGTCATTGTCACTTGTATGTTGCCAGGAGCTGTACTGAGCATGCTGGGTCTCTTTGGATCCTGCCCTAAGCATCATGACAGGATCATGAGGATCTCGCCTCCTGCCTGGAGAGGATCCAGGGCCAGAACAGCTCTCTTGGAATGTGAATTTCAGTCCCTTGCTGTGGGATTCCTCCCGGAGCTGCCAGGTGGTGCCCTTGATGAGCAGTCAACTGATGCTGATTCAGGCAGTGATTTCACTGAACTGTGAGATGATCCTTGTTTGTTAGAAAGGACAGAGGGGCCCGATTCTGCTGCTGTCCCATGGATGTCCTTCCTGGCCCAGCTCCCCTTTCAGTGCCCCGTGGTCTCCTTACTTTCACCAGACGAGAGCACAGCCTGATAGGGCCAGGTTGGCACAGCTGCCAAGGTCAGATACAGAGCAAAAGGCAAATCCGGGGCTCAGCTGTGACCTGGTGCAGGAGCAGCAGGATGATGTGGCTGTAGTGACTGTGTTGGTGGCCCAGTGGAGGTAGAGGCACAGCCTGGATCTTCGTTGTTTTGGCCTTGCTGTCTCCCTCTCAGACAGACAACGAGGCAGTCTTCTGCTGGAAAGAAATTATGACAGCTCTGAATGATCCCAGTGGCTTTTCATGGAAGTTCTTCCCTCCATCCTGGATTTCCTGGCATGTAACCCTGGCAGATCTGAGCCCAGGGTGGCCATTGGGAGTGGCATTGTTCACTGGGACATGGGATGGGTTGCAGGTGGGGTGCAGAAAATGACACTAATGCAGATCTGGAGTATTTAATTTAATTTTATTTTTTTTTTCCTCCCTCCCCAAATCTATTCCAGCAACTGTACCAGATCCTGACAGACTTTGATATTCGGTTTTATATGTATGAGCTGCTGAAGGTGAGTGGCATTGCATATGACGGTTGATGCAGGGGCCAGGAATGAGAAAGGCAGTAGCCAGGCTACTGGGACAGCACTATTTAAGCAGTTACCTTTCTTGTATCCAGTGCAGAATCACAGAATCCATATTTCATATCCAGAGAAGGTTTGGGAAGTGGTGTGATTGCCTGGCTTATCGATGTCAGGCATTAGAGCCAAACAGGGGACCATGAGCAACCTCTGAAGAGTCTGATTCTCTGGGGTCTGTTCTGTGTTAGTGAGTGCTGGTGGCCAGGTGGATTTGGGCTTTCCCTTCCTATGTCTCTAGCACTGGACAGGCTGCAGTGAGGACAGCCTGCTCCCTCCCAGTCAAAACCAGTACAAGCATCGAGAAGGATCTGGGGGATCTTTAGAAACACAGACCAGAAGAGTGGGATTGCCAGCTCCAGGTTTCCTTCCACTGTAGTATTTAAGCCTCGTTAGGAATGAAGCTTCTGGTTTTGCTGGCATTGTCACAACACTGGGATTTTCATATGGGTCCTGCTAGCCAAAGCCTTCTCTGCCCCTCTGCAGAAAGATGAGGGGTGTCCTAAATGTTAGCTAGCCCAGCCTGAAGCCTCCCTATGGAATGCTGGCAGAGCCATCTGGCAGGTCTCAGGGGTGTCTGGCTGCAGAGTGTGGGAGGCAGCAGAGCATTAGGAATTGCTAATGCCTTGGCTGACCCCAGGTCTGTTCTGTACTGACCTGCTGGAGCAGCAGTGGTCTGTGTCAGGTCTCAGCAGGGCACCAGGGCTTCTGTGCTGGTACTGTGCAGGTTCACTGCCTTTGGAAACGAGTGGGACAGGCAAGGGAAAGCATATTGTGCTCCATGACTTTGGGACTGCAGGAGACAACCTGAAAGTGATCTAATGAGCGGGAGGGAGTTTTTCTTCTCCACATCCCAAGCTTGCTGCACCTGTCTGCAAGGAAAAGACCTGGCTGAAGACTGGGGGGAGCCCAAGGCAGATCAGGGTTATGTTGGGAGGGCTGGTGAGATTAGATGATCCAGCTTTAGGACGAGTGAGACACCAGGCTGCTTCACCCCTGGGAGTACTTTGTCCAACCTGTAGAGGATCTCCAGTGCTGTAGATCCCAACTGACTACCTTGTTGGTTGTCAGGCCATGTCAAATTGCAGGGGTATTCCTTGTGGCCTTGCTGGGATTGAAGCTATTGCCTCCTGTGCTTCCTGCTGTGGCAGGGACCCAAGGACAGCGTTACTCCCTGGCAGTGTGTCTTGCATATTGAATGACTGCAGGCTGTGCTCTCTTCCCGTGGCTCTGGAGGTTTCAGTGCATCAGTGCACCTGATAGACACTGATGGATGGGTCTCCCTTCCCCTTGCAGTTGAGAAAACATTCTCAACTCCTTGCTTGGGGGAACAGCTGCATGGGAGGAGCGCGTGGTGCAAGGTCATGGAACTGAAGAGCTTTAGTGCTGTCCTGCCTTCAGACTTTAAGCAGCGTCACTTTTCCTTGTGTGCCATCACCTGCCTTTTTGTGAGCTCTGCCTTAGATGGGCGGGGCAGAGGTGACTATCTAGCTAAAGTGTTTTTTGGGACACCAATGGAAAAACATCACTGGAAAGCTATAAAACTGTATGCACATAAGAGTTGTCCCCTTCTGGGAAGAAGAACTATTCTGCTGTGCCTTAGGGAACACGGCCTCCTCCCAGAGGGATGCCATTCTGGATTGTGTTCTCCCAAGACCATGCAGGCAACACGGGTCTGGGACTGCTGCAGGACAGGAGATCAATAGTGTCTCATTGCAGCTTGCCATGTGGAGCATAAGAACTGAAAATGCCAGTTCCTTCTTCCTCATGGACCAGATAATTTTACTTCCTGATAAGAAGTGTCTTTTAAATAGTTAATGCTGTGCTACAGCTGTATGGCTGTGTCTAATCTGTGTGTGTGTCTGCCAGGCCCTGGATTACTGTCACAGCATGGGGATCATGCACAGGGATGTCAAACCCCACAACGTCATGATAGACCACCAACAGAAAAAGGTATGATGGCACCAGGGCTTACAAGCAGGGATTTTCCAGCAGAGCTTGAAACTGCTGTCTCTGTACCCTTAGCCAGGCCAGCTGTGCTTACCCCTCAGCCTTTCTTTATCTGCTCCCCTCCACTTGTGTCCGTGTCAGGAGGCAGCCAGAGTCCCACTGGGAGTGCCACAGTTGGAGGCCATGTCTTGGAGGTCACTCTTCTCCCCAGCCAGCCATGCTGTGTGTCTTTGCTGAGGGGAGCAGACCCAGGCTGTTAGTTTGTGCCTGGGGAGATGTGGTGGGGTGCAGAGGCTGTAGATAGGAGAATAGTGGCCTTATATAAAATGCACGTGGATAACCTTACCTAGGAAGTCTGTAGTGCAGCCTGCCCCCTCCCTTTCTTCTGGGTCCTGCTTGTTAGATAAAGGGAAATGTTTGTGGCAGGCTCGCTGCCGTGGGAGTGGGCAGCACGTGGAGCTCCCCTCCCTGCTGTGGTACCTGTACCTTTGTGGGTGCTGTGTATACCTCTGGAGGGACTTGGGATTTCCAGCAGCAAGTGAGTTGCTGGCCCACAGATCCCTCCGTGTGAATCAGCAGTGGTTACCAGCAACAGGGTTTATAAGGAGGGGGAATCTCTTACTAGATCTGTTGTCCTTCCGTAACGCAGCTGGTCCTCTATCCCTGGGGCCACGGAGGAGACAGTCTGCCTTGCAAGATGTGGTGTGCTGTCTCCTGTCTCCTTTCCTGCTGCCAGCCCCCAGTTAAAATCAACACTGCCTTTGGCCCAGCCCCTCTTAATGGTGGGACAAAACAGCTGTTCCCTAGTATGCAGCATCCTACCTGCTGTGGCTTGTGGCATTGGGAAGGAGCCAGTCACCCAGCAGTGCTGGTGTTTGGACTTGGGAGGCAGAGGAGCTCTCTAAGCTGAGGTCTGCCCTGCCAGCACCGCGCGATGACAAGGGCAAGGGAAAGAGCACTGCTGAGAGCATCTCCTGTCCTCAGAGTGCCTCCCTGCACCACCCCAGCCTCCATGCTTGCAGCATGGGATTGAGAGGCTTTGGCAGACACAGCTTTGCCTAACTTGCTCGTACTGAGGCTCCTGACTCTGTGTCTCTTTATCACATGTTCAGCTGCGGCTCATAGACTGGGGTCTGGCAGAATTCTACCATCCAGCTCAGGAATACAATGTCCGTGTGGCCTCTAGGTACTTCAAAGGACCGGAGCTCCTTGTGGACTACCAAGTAAGAGTCTGCCTCCTCCTTGCAAGCCAGTGATACTGCTTGTGCTTGCACTTTGGCCACCGTTGGGTTGTCTGGTTTTGCCTGTCAGGGCATTGCCTGGGTTGGAAAGAGGCTTGCTGTGAAGTGAAAAGCCTGAGGTTGTCTGCCGTTGTTGGGGAGCCAGGCCATGGTGAGCAGGCCTTTCTCTTGTGATGGCTTCTCCTTTTTCCCCTCAGATGTATGACTACAGCTTAGACATGTGGAGTTTAGGCTGTATGCTGGCAAGCATGATCTTCCGAAAGGAGCCTTTCTTCCATGGACAGGACAATTATGATCAGGTGAGGATTTTGATATGTGGTTTATCTAATGAGACGTCCGTCACCAGCTCATCTGCATGTGTATAGTGGGGAGATTCTGGGAATGGGAGCACCAGGCTGGGAGGACGTTGTTGCATGCCTAGTTGAGCCATCTGGGCTTACACAGCACTGCCTTATGTAGGAGATAGTTTTCTGTACATGTTGCAAAAGCAAGGTGCAAGGAAGACATTCTTTCTTTCTGGGAGGTTTCCCAAAGAAGAGCTGTTACAATTTGGGCAGCTCTGTCTCTGCAAGACAGCACCTAGTCCTGTCTGTAGAGGTCAAACCAGAAAGGAGGCACAATTGCTCCAGCAGAATTTGTTCTTTCTTCCCAGCTGGGTTGCTGGGTCTTTTGCCCTCTCTCAACCTACCTTCTGTTGCAGCTGGTTCGCATCGCAAAGGTCCTGGGCACAGATGAGCTGTATGGGTATCTGAAGAAGTACCACATAGAACTGGACCCGCACTTCAATGATATCCTGGGCCAGTAAGTGGAGAAGTGAAACACAGCTTGTTCTTTCCTTGTAACATAGAGGGAGGTGAACTAAATTTCCATCCTGTGAAGGACTCTTATCCGAGGCCTGCTTTGATCTGGCTCACAGCGCTGCTTGCCTCTGAAATGCAGGCTCCCTCCTTTTGTCTCTTCCACAACCCATGAGCTTTCCCCCGCCTCTTCCCCTTCTTGCTGGTTGACATCCTAGAAATGAAGATGTAAACACCGGAGTTGTGTGAGTTGAGGGGCTCAGAATCTCAGATGAAGTTTCCTAAAAGGACCAGAGGCATGGGATAATGAGGACAGCCTGAGTGAGGCTGGCTAGCAAGCCAGAGCACTGCTGGGCCTGAGAGTGTCACTCCATTCATTCTGTATTAGTGTCTAGTCCCTGTAGATAGAAGAAACTGTGCAGTACTGTGCCTTTCCCAGGCATGGACGTCACACAATCATGTGCCTAAATAAGAGGGCTTTTCCCCCTTTGGCAAGTGCTAGCTGAGCAGTAGCTTCTGCGAGGAAGAGCTGGAGGCTGTGCCTGCCATAGCAGTTTCTTCCCGGAAGTAGAGAGTGATTTCCCTGAGACCTCTCACTTCTGCTGTGCTGATCAGAGCTGGGTAGTGATAACTGGTCCCTCTGCAGGCATTCCCGGAAGCGCTGGGAGAACTTCATCCACAGTGAGAACAGACACCTTGTCAGCCCTGAAGTCCTAGACCTCCTGGACAAGCTCCTGCGATATGACCATCAACAGAGGCTGACGGCCAAGGAGGCGATGGAGCACCCCTATTTCTGTGAGTCTGTGGGGCCAGCTGGGTTGGGAAGGGGGTCTTGGAGGAGGTTTTGGCCCCCCTATACTGCAGGAGCCTTAGCAGATCTGTTAGTTTTTGAGGCGGTTTCTCTCAAAGGGTTTGCCAGGGTGGAGCTTCCTCTTCATTAAATGCTGTTTCCTCTTCCTGCCTGATCTGTCTCCTGCAGATCCAGTGGTGAAGGAGCAGTCCCAGCCCAGCTCCGAAAATGCTGTGCTCTCCAGTGGCCTGACAACAGCACGATGAAGACTGGAAAACGACGGGTAATTCAAGATGTTTACAAATAAAAGCAAAACCTTCGGTCACACAGTGAAGGGAAATGAACCAAGGACCCCCCCCCCCTCCTTCCCCTCCCCTTTATACTCGGCAGAAATCTAACCTTTGGGGGGGGTCATAAACCTCAGTTCCTCTCTGGTGGTTGTGGTTAATGTAACTCTAACCCTGTGGTACCAAAGCCCTGGGCAAACGGTCTTGCAAGAGTTAAACATGTAGTGATATCCCCAGGGCTCAACACGACTGATTCTGGTTCACATCTCTATGGATCCTTCTCTTCCTTCTCTGTCCAGCCTTCCCCACTGTACTGGTGGGGACAAATTGGCCGTTCCACCATCAGTCCTTAGCATGCCTCTTTCTAAACATGCCTTTCTGACTTGCAGACTGTGGGTGAACCAAATTCAGGCTGGGGGTCAGCAGGTGCAACTCTGCTTTGAGCTCCAAGTCCTACTGCTCACTCTGGGCTTGAATTTGGCCCTCGAATCCCAGTTTTAATTACAAATGCCAGGGCGTTGTGGGGGGAGGGGGGGAGATTCAACAAAAAGCAGCCCACAAACTCAGCAGCACCTCAGGACTGGGCTGGAGCATTAAAAATAAGGCACTGATCTGAGTTGCTGGGGAGAGGTGAGATTCCCCCCTCCAGGTGTGCTTGACAAAGGCTCGCTCTGAGAAGAAACTCAATAGACCTGCTTTGGAAACTTGCGAATGTGAGGGCTGCTTTTGTGGCAGGAGAGGGGAGGGACTATCCAGACTTTCCCACCGAGCTCAGGAGAGTCAGAACTGCAAGACTTCTTGTGATAGGTGTGCAACCACGTACCTCATGACGTGGCTCCCATGAGAATTCGTGCCAGACGCAGACTTGTGCCGGAGCGCAGCTCTGGGGCTGTTCAGTGCAGCGCCGTGGGATAGAGGAGCGGAACAGGGGCCTGGGAGGAGAGCACGGGGAGGGGAAGGATCAGCAAACAGCAGTGTGGTCTGTCGGGGAGGGGGCTGTGCAACTACTGATCCAGGACTTGGGATCCCACGTAGTGTTTTAACGAAGTCAGCCACTTGTTGAATTCTGGGGTGCCGATCCTGTTGCGGGGGGTGGGGGGTTCGTCTGGCGGGTTCTTTCATCAGATCCCTTGATGGCTTTATAGCCCCACGATTCACGGTTGCCTCCTCTACTTGTTCTGTGTGTGATTTCATCAAGTGGTTCTGGTGATGCTCAAACCTAGAAGCTGGAGATAGTGTTTTCCCACCAGCACCTGAACACAGAATTTCCTTCTGCGGCATTGTCGAAATAGTTAATTTTTTATAAGGTTGCAATGTTTCTATTTGAAACATCTGTTTACATTCCATATTCCAATAAAGTTCTATTGGCATCGATAGCAGGTCAATCCATTTGTATAATTCACTGAAACCAATAAATATCTATACGTCTGAACGTCTGCTGTCTCTAATCTGTGGGATAGCCAAAGAGAGCAAAGAGCTGAAGTGGACTGCTTCCTCACACAGCTCAGGCTGCCTTTTCCACCCCCTCCTCTGAATGTTTTTGGAACCCCTTAGTCGTTGGTTGCAGGTCTGCATGTCGTCAGCCCTCGGGGTATCACTGCACTCTGCGTCTGCAGAGGATGTGTGAGGTGTTGGTACAACGTGGGAGTTGGCTGCTGTGGTGTGTTTCCAGCTCTCTGTCCACCTGCCCTGCTCAGGCTGCCTGGCCTGATGGGCTGTTGGACTATCATGCTCTGCTAATAAGAGTAGGGTCGGTTTGGGGATTTTAATGTTGATTTCAGAACTGTTTTAGAAGAAAAACTGTTGATTTGTTTCCTTGGAGTCAGGAAAGAGCATTTCTTGTGGTTTTCCAAGTTGCAGTGGGGAGAACTTGCCTGTTTTCTAGCTCTCATGTTTAGCAGCTCAGAAGAGGCATGAGGGAGAAGACAGAGTTTGCTGGAGGAAGTTCCACAGGTGAAATACATTAATACAGTGCTTGACAGTGTCCGAACCTGTTGAGGTTCTGATTAAGGAAGTGGCAATTCTATCCATCTGGACTGTGGACAGAAATGCTTTCTGGTACGTCCAAGCGGAGGAAAGAAGACGCTGTCCTTAGCAGATGGTCTCAAATGGGGGATGGCTTTCTCTGGTCTGATGACCAGACACACCACAACAGCCTGCTCTACATCTCCATGCATCCCCATGCCACTTCTAGGGCAGGGTAAGCTGTGACAGGTTCATCCCAGAGGGCAGTGAGGCTGTGGTACATATGCTTGGCTGCCGCTCAGATCGATTCCTCTCTGCATTTGTCAGCCCAGTGTTCTTTTGGACGTGGACAAGTGTCATCTTGCTTGGGGCAGCCAGGAGCTGAAGAAGTCCGTTTTAGGAAGGTTGGAGGCTGGGGATCAGGCATCTTTGTAGGTTTTCTCCTGGATTTGGCTACCATGACCGCACTGTGCAGCAGGCTGGTGGTGATGGCTGAGCCTGGTTGGGAGTGGGTGGCGTGGTGCCATCAGAACTGGAGGAGCAATGCACTACGTGAGCAGCATCCTGTGACACTCACTTCCCTCCTCCTGTCTCTCCCCAGGTCCCGATGCTGTTGCTCCCAATTTTCCATAAGCAGAATGAGAATCGTTATCGGCGCGCGTAGAGTGATGGCGGGCAGACTGTGCGGCACGGGCAGGGCTGAGGGCCTGGCTGGATGGCACTCACCTTCTAACCAACACAGCTCTCCCGTAAAAGGTTCTGCCTTTGGTTCCCTGTTGATCTCTTCCTGGCCCAGAAAGCATGGAAACGTGAAGGCTGTTGTTGGTTAGTTGTTCCTTCCTCCGCTCTCCTGACTCTTCTCCTCCAGCCTCCGATGGACCACGGTTAGCCAGCTTGCCCCTGCCAGAGCCTGGGAGTGGCAGGAGATGTAGCATCACGATGGACAGTTCTATATTATAATTGACATAATTCTTTATTGTTGAATAAAAGTTTGGAAAGAAACATACAAGGAGGAATATTCAGTGAGGAGGGAGCCATGGGCAGGACTGGCCGTGCTGGAGGTTGCCAGCAGTGAAAGCCTTTCCCTGTGGCCTGCCAAGATGGGCTTAGTGAGGAGAACAAGAGGAACTAGTTGTACAGAATCACCATGAGCAAAGGTAAAGGGATCATTTGCTGCCTTCAGGGACACCCCCCCTTAGACCACCATTTGCTGCCTTCAGGGACACCCCCCCTTAGACCCCCATGCTCTTCTGGAGGTGGCAGGCTGGGTGCTAATGCTGGTTGCTGCTTCTTCCAACACACAGGCCTTGCTCATGGCTCTCCTTCAGCACTCCAGGAGCTCCCTTCTTTTTTTCTGCCCTGAGCTGAGACACTCCTCTTCCCCGTCACTGCAGGCAGCCTTCATTTCCAAGCCAGTGTTGAGAGGTGGATGTTAACTTGACCTCTGAGGCACTTGAAGCTCTTGTTTAAAACCTTCTGACTGGACTGTATGACCACGTGTGGTCATTTCTCTTCATTTGCCCATCTCCTTCACTGCCCGTGTTGTTTTCCCTCTATGCCTCAGTTACAGAAGCTGTTCATGCTGAGACCAGGCTCTCTGAAAGACAGACCTATTGCTGAATTCGTGCTGGGGTCAGGGTGCTGGCATGTGACCACATGGTGCTGCACTGACCTCAGCCTTTTTATGTGAAAGATCTCCAGCATGTGCTGGCACTGCCTCCTGTACACACCCCCATTTCTCCTTATCAGCTGCCCGCCTTTCTCTGCCTCCTCCTCCTCTTGCAGCACTTAAAAGTTAACCAATGTGAGGCTCAGATCCTTTGACAGTCTTCACCCAGCTCCCCTCAACACCCAGGGCCACGTTCACACTTTGCTTTCCCATGTGTTGTGGCTCTGCATTTCCCTCCTAATTCCCTTTTTGGTTCCTTATTTGTAGCACCCCTTCACCCAGCCGCGCTTCCGTGGGAAAATCCAGGCTGCAGGAGCAGGCTGACGCCATCTGGACAAGGGCCAGGGTCTCACACTCCTTGCAGCAGTCGTTGCTTTGCTCTCGTTTTGCTGTGCATTTCCATGTTTTTGGCACACACAGATACCGACTGACTTCGATTCTGCTTTTCCAGTCTGGGCACTGTCCCTGGGACGTGCAGCACCACCGAGACTCTCTGCTCCGCAGTGCTGAGCTGGTGCTGAGAGGATGGCGGCCCGTGTTACGGTTTCCCAGGCTGTGAACACGGCGTGTGCTCCAAGGCAAGCACAGACTTGCTGATACTAAAGAGAGCTGCTATGTTTGGCTCCAGTAACTGCACCCAGCCGTGCGAAACTTCAGAGGAGCAACATGTCGGGAGTTTCCTGCAGCCGTCATTCCGCTGAAGGCATCGTATTGCTGGGAACTCGGAAGGCAGGAAATGCTTTAGTGGACGGCTATTTTTGGAGCAGCCACCTCTGCTCGCTGGGGCAACCCCGGGCGGCTGTGCCTCCGCCTCACCGCTCTTTGGGAGAAGGAATTTTTCCTACAGCGGGTATTATATTTCTTCAAAACTCGCATTCGGGGAGGATTTGGGCAGAAAGCACCGCTCGCAGCGCCAGCCGAGCCGGGGTGAGGGCCGCGGGGCAGCACCAGGCCCAGCCCGCGGCGCCGTTACCATGGCAGCGCCCCCGGAAGTAGATCCGCCGCGCGGAAAGTAGTTCCCTGGGGACGGCTCCGCCAAACCCGGAAGCGCGGAGGGATCCGCGGGGCCGCTCCGCCGTGTCCTTCCGCCGCCGGCCGTGGTGGCGGCGCGCTGCTCCCGCAGCCGCCATGTTCAAGAACACGTTCCAGAGCGGGTTCCTCTCGGTGCTCTACAGCATCGGCAGCAAGCCGCTGCAGATCTGGGACAAGAAGGTGCGCGGCGGGGCGGGGGCGGGCGGGGCGTCGCCGGGAGGAGCGGTGCCGCGGCTCGGGCTCGGAGAGGCCGTGGGTCCCTTTCCGGCGCCCCCCGGTGCGCGGTTCCCTGACAAGCGGGGGATGCGCAGCTGTGTTTGCGGTGGAGGCAGTGGGATTTTTTCACCTCGGGACCCGCTTCTGTTCGCCTCCTGCACGCGGTTGCTCAGAGCCCTCGCCCTGCCCCTCAGCATCCCGCCACCGAGGCCCCTCGGCGCTACGTGTGTCTGGGAGAGCCCAAGACCCATCTGCTCGCACTTTGCCCTCTTGTTTCCCACCCCCAGCTCGCTTCTGGATGAGGAAAGCAGCAGCGGGGCCCCGTGCTTGGCCGCACCCCACCACCCTGTGCGGTCACCGCAGCGTGACGAGCGCTGGGCTCCCATAGCACCTTGCATCCCCAGGCCTGCTGTGAGCAGTGGTGCCAGCCGGGTTTCTTTGGCGCTGTGAGGCCGGCACCGATTCAGCATTGAGCCTCCAGAGGTCGGCCTCGCACCGTGCCGCCCTGGCTCGCCCTCCTCTGGGCTTTGTTACATGGGAGCGTTGCTAGCAGCAACCGCAGCCTTAAGGAGTAACGGCTGTTCAGAAATCATTCTCTGTGAAGCTGCCTCCCCCTCGGGGCTTCGGGGTATGCGTCTGTAAAATGGGCTTTTTTAGTTCGTCCTTAGACAGCAGACGGTTTCCTGCTTAATTCAGAGGGCATGAGGGGGTTGGAGGAATTCTGTTTTCAGAGACAGCCGCTGCCCTGTCTTACAGCTCCAGAAATCCTCCTGCTTAGGCTTAAGCCTCAAGCTGCTGTCACACTTGCGGTGTCTGTCTGTCTGTCCTGCAGGAGCTGGTGACAAGCACGGGGCCCGCCTGCGTTACCTGCAGCAGGGTGCAGCTCATGGAGCTTACATTGTGCTGGGCAGGGCTGGGAGGAGGGCCTCTGCCTGCCTGCTTTCCTCTAGTCTCTTTTCTGATGTCTTTCATCCACTTCCTGATGGTGCTGAGGAAGGTGAATTGCTTCTTTTCGTTGGTGCTGTAATCTGGGGAAGGAAAGCCTTCCTCGGGCTGAGGAAGGTGACCTGGTTGCAGATAGAGACACTGCTGAGTGGTCAGTTCCAGGCATGCTTAGCTTCCTGCTCTGTTACTGAGCTCTCCCAGGAGCCCAGGGGTACCCCATGGTGAATGTTGCCATGGAGGCTTGGTTAGTACTGCTGCCTGGGCAGGGTGATTTCACAGCATTAAGTCCTGCTCTGCCCCTGTGGGCTCCTGGCTTTCATTTCCTTTATGCCAGCTGCATTATGCTGGCCATGCGGGGCTTCTGCTGGGCTGACAATTTGAGAAGGGGGAAAAAAAATGTCTCTGGGGAAAAACCAGAAGCCAAGTGACGCAGACCTTGTGTGGTTGTTTTTTTCCCAAGTGACCTATAAGGCCACGGGAGCTGCATGTAATACAAAGGAGGGATGTGGTTATCCTGCAAGGATCCTCTCTCTGAGCTTAATGCTCTATGGAAGTAGCAGAGCTAGGGCAGTCTGGCAGGGCAGGCTGCCATCCAGCACTTCCCAGCAGTGGCTGAGTGACTGAGGCTGAGGTTTCATGCAGCGTGGTGGGCTGCTGGCAGGGCTCTTGTCTTCCTTCCTGCAAACCCCTGCTGCATTGCCTAGGTAGGACCCTGTGGAGATAGGAGCCTCGAGAATGAACTGCTAAATTTGTCAGTCATTTTGTAGTTCCTGATTGGAAGCATCCCTTTGGGAGCTTAAAGTATCCTGGATAGCAGCGGTGGTGATAGGTGCTGAAGAAATGAATTTACGAAATGGGAAGGAGCATTGCAATTTGCTGACGTAGCATTAGAGAAGAGCAGGAGGCTTAATTAGCAGAGGTGCCTTTTAAATGGAGATAAATCTGATGGGATGCGAGCTGTTTCATTAAAGACATAAATCCTCAGACCCTGGGGTTTGACCGTGTTGCTTGTGGAGAAAACTGCATTTGTGTTGGCTCCTGGTTGCTGCGTGGCCCCCCTGAGCTCTGGGAGTCTGTGCCCCTTCTCAGAGCAGGCCTGGGCTTTGAGCTTATGTGCTCTGTAACAGAAGAGTCTGAACCAGGCTCCCACCTGGTCCTGCTGTGCCCAGCAGTAGAGCCCTACAGCCCTTGGTAGCTGCCTGGTGGCTTCCTTTGCTTACATCTCTGCTACTCAGGCTTGGTTTTACCTCTTATCGCACTCTGGATTGCTCTTGCTGTGACGTCTTTGTGTTTGTTTATTTGGGCACCTTACATGAAGCTTGAGTCACCCCTGTTCACTGGAGTTTGTTTGGATAAATGGAAGTCTTGCTCTCAGTCTGTGCGGCATGCTTGGCCACGGATACTTGCTTGGAGTCTTGGCACTCTGGGGTGAGGATTAAGGTCTTGGAAGCAGAGATGTCCGGAGCAATAGCAGCCAAGTAAATGTAGACGATCCTCTCAGGGTCTCTTTGCCCTTGTTCGTGGAGCTGTGGGCATCTCTTGTTTCCCTCTCCAGTAACGGCTGTGCTCTCTGCACGCTTCTCTTCCAGGTTCGCAACGGCCACATCAAGCGGATCACCGATAACGACATCCAGTCCCTGGTGCTGGAGATTGAAGGAACAAATGTCAGGTAGGAGAAGGCCTTCTGCATCTTTCTTGCCTTAGGCCTGCTCTGCCCGTGTGACAGCTGTTCTGAGAGCAGACAGGAGGGCAGGATTGAGATTTATGAGGGGGATTGCTTTTGGTGTTTCACTGAACCACGCTGTCCCCGTCATCTGGAGGAGGAGACGTGGGCTCCTCTGGCTGCAGGCTCGGCATCCCCGCAGCCATGCTGCTGCGGTGTGGTTTGGAGCAGGCTGCTCCTTATAAGGGCAGTGGAGTCTCCTCTCCTGCAGACAGGCTGTGCCAGCACTGCTCTTCCTCCCAAGATGTGTTGATACAGAACTTGCCAGACATGACGTGTGCTTTTAGGGCTCATGACCTCTGTCTTCCCAGCCATATACAGCACGCAGGCCTTCTGCCGTGCTCTGGAGGACTCCACCTGTTCAGTTAAAGAGGTGGTGTTAAGAAGCAGTGCTGACATAGCCTTGAAACAGCATTCATGAAGGTATTTCATGCCCTAGGTGGGAAAAGTATGATTTGAAATGCCTTCTTCAGGCCCTTCAGCTTGTTCTCCCTGAAGCTTTGTCTGAAACTCACCCTCCTGATGCAGGGAGCCTTGCTGGTTGCTGGGATCTTACGATTGCATTAGCTCAGGTGAAAGGCTTGGCACTTGGACTGTGTGCTTTCTGCCACTTGAGATCCTAAAGCATTTTTCTGTCCTCCCCAGTACCACATACATCACGTGCCCTGCTGACCCAAAGAAGACCCTGGGCATCAAACTGCCCTTCCTAGTGATGATCATTAAGAACCTGAAGAAGTACTTCACTTTTGAAGTGCAGGTGAGGAGGACAGGGTCCAGAGACCGGTGAGGAGGGTGTGAGCTCACCTTGTCTATTTCTCAGTCAGCTCACGTGTGTCACAGCTATTTGTGAAAGCGGGTCTGCTTGGTGTTAAAAAAAAACAAAAAGCAAGAGGGAGAGTAAGAGAACCCTCTTGGAGGCAAGGAGGGGCCTGAGTCTGGAGCAGCTGCTGTGCTGGGGAGTTGGAGGTGCTGACTTCAGGGTCTGCAGCCTGCCCTCCTTGCCCCAGGTGCTTGATGACAAGAACGTTCGCCGGCGCTTCCGGGCGAGTAACTACCAGAGCACAACACGAGTGAAGCCCTTCATCTGCACCATGCCCATGCGGCTGGACGACGGCTGGAACCAGATCCAGTTCAACCTCTCGGACTTCACGCGCAGGGCTTACGGGACAAATTACATTGAGACTCTGAGAGTTCAGGTAAGGAGCAGTCACGTCCTACACGAGAAACCAACGTGGCAGGCTTCCTGCTGGTTGGGACAGCCTTGCTGGAAAATAGGAATCCAAGCGTAGCCCCATTTGTTTCCTCTGCAGTGCCTTTTCCTGCTGAGGATGTGTGGCTTGGTTCTTACGTTGGCAATTGACATTTTCTGTGTTGAGTGGCACGTGTTATTTTGAGTGCTCCTGTTCCTTAGTGTGACTGCTGCAGTGCCTCGTGGGGTTGCCCTCAGATCAGCAAACTGCTGAGCTGGGAAATGTCAGGCTTCTCACATACCCACGAGGAGACTGGAGCAACTCCTTCTGCTGGTAACAGGCAGTGCAGCCTGGACAGTGATTCCCAACGTCAGGAAGCCCTAGAGAGGGAGTGCTTCAAGTGTGACAGGCTGGGTGTCCTCATGGCTGATGCTGATACCAGTGGAGGAGTAGAGAAGGGTTCACAGCCAAGAACATTCTGCTACTAAGCAACTAGATGGGTCTGTGCTTTGTAGAGATGCCAGAGTTTGTCCATGCATTCTTGAGACAGCCTGTGTCAATGGAGAGAGCAGCTAAGAAAGCAGAGAGCTGTGTTTTTCTGTGACGTCCCATTAGATTCAGAGGGCTCACTAGGTCTCCTGAGAAGACTCAGACCAGAACTCTTCTAGTGGGGCAGCCTTCTTTGCAAAACAAACAAGGGTGTTTGCTGACTGGTTAGTTCTTTGTTTCTATGATAATGGAGAATAGCTGGCATGCCCCAGCACCTTGCCCCCAAACCTGCAAAAGGTGGTGCAGGGGCAGGAGGGACATCTCCCAGCAGCAGTGAGCAGGCTGGAAGGGCTCACGGAGGCTGCTGAGCTGAGCAGTCCATACTGCTGCGTGATGGAGAAGATGGATGTGGTGAGAGCAAGTGGAAAAAGGCACTGACTCTCTGTTGTGACTCATAGATCCACGCCAACTGTCGCATCCGACGGGTGTACTTCTCTGACCGGCTGTACTCTGAGGATGAGCTCCCAGCTGAGTTCAAGCTGTACCTGCCTGTCCAGAACAAGGCCAAGGTGAGCCAGCTGTGGGAAGGGAGGGTGGCAGCAGCAGCAGTGGGGCCAGGCAAGCGTTTCTCCTTTCCCTGCTACCTTTACAATCCAGAGTTTCTTCTGGCAGCAGAGTTCTCTCCGGCTTTGGCCTGCAGCCAGGGAGCACCCTCTCTTTTTCCAGGGTGAGCAGTCTGTCTGGTGGCTTGCTGAGTGGCTTTCCTGCCAAAGCACATGGAAGTTGTCACTCCTATCTATGAGCAGGGAGAGCTGTGCAGCTGCTCCCCACGCCCTTCCCATTTGTGCTGGAGGGCACTGGGCAGAGCAGCAGCCTCCTGGCATCTCATGCCCGTGACTCAGCACAGTGACTTTGCTGTTCACAGCTAGCCACACCTTTGTCAGCCGGTGTGGATCCTTGTTTTAGCAGAGAATATTCCTGGGTACAGTTTCACGGGTCCGAGGGGGGGAGGTCCTGATCTTGGTGGGAGGTGGAAGGCAGTGTTAACAGAAGGTGACTCCTCCGAGGAATCCATCACAGCCTTCTGGGATGAAGTGGCCTCGTAGAGGTGTTCAGGGAACTCTCAGTGCCTTTCCAGTACGGTCTTCTTGGTGCTGCCTGAATGCTGTGTGTCTAGTAAGTGTCTTCTTTCTTCTCCCTGCTCTGTCCAGCAATAACGCTGTGTTGAGAAGAGACGCAAGAAATGTTTGGGGTCGACAAAAGCAGGTGAAAGAGAAAGCCGTGCTGAGACCAAGTTTTCTGTCAGCTCACCTTGCCTAGGGTGACTTTGATTCATCTGGTATCCCTCTTCCGGACAGGACACAGTTAACCACGTAGCCGGTCTGGGACTCTGTTGTTGGTGTGTGAGTCCTACAGAATCGGAGTTTTCCTACTAACTGTTCCTAAAGTGCTGAGCCTACACACTGCAAGTGGCATGGTACCTGATCTCGTGTTGCTCTAGGTGGCCACTGGCCCTCTGAATTTAGAGGATTTGGCAGGAATTACAGCATTAAGCGTGCCCTCTTGAAGATACCAATTTCATCTTTCTTTCCTTGTTTTCCATCTCTTATTTTATATATGCTCTAAATATGGATGTAATACTCATTCTTGGAAAGTTATTAAACATTTGACTGTTTGTAAGTCTGCTCCTGTTGTTTTCCTCCTCCGATGGGTCCTTCCACTCGTACAAGCTTGCACTTCAGAAAGTGCTGAGGAGTTTCTTTAGGAACCCAGATGTTAGAATTTTACTTTGGCAGCCTTGTTTTTTAAGGGTCAGAGGGGATGTGGACAACAGTGATGTGGAGAGAGGAAAAGCAGTGAGGTTTCAGTAGAGGAGCCACGATCTGTCTGCTACAGCTTGTTCCAATTCATGAACTGGTGTTAATTGACCTGTGACAAAACCCATGCTGTTCTCTTCTGGTACACGGAAATGGGTTTTTCATTCCCTGCCTACTTGAAGCCATTTTCCCAGCAGTGACAAATTGGTCCTACCTGCCTGTTAAACTGGCACAGTTCTGATAGCTGCGTATTTAAACAACCCCTGCTCTCAGCCAAGCCCTTAGCAGCTACTTATAGCAGAAAGCACACAATAGCCTTCCAACTGCCAAATTGTCCCTTTCCCTGGGGATCAAAGAGGCGGTTTAGCAAAGAAGCATAATAGAAACGAAGCAGTGGAGCGGAAGTCTTTTCCTGTTCTGGGGCTGCCCTTCCCTGCCTCGAACCGATTTGCCTTTGTTGTGCAATGGCGTGCAGAGAGGAGGCTGCAAACCTCCACCAGTCATGGGGAAAGGCTCCGAGAAGTTGGTGCCTTTCCTCCCTGGGGCCCGGCCCCAGCTCAGGTGGGTGCGTGCCCACCACGGGGGGTCGAGCCCTCCCTGGTGAAACAAAGCTGGTGTCTCCTGGAGGAGAGTGTGCTGGGGGACATCTGCCCTGAATCTGCCTCGCATTTCTCTGTTTGAGGACTTGGAATGACCGTTTACCCTCAGTCCCCACTTCTCCAGCTGGTTCTGGTGTCACCTACCACGCACCTGCCTTGGCCTTGCGTGCACCTTGAAGGTGGTGTGATTTGAAAGGGAACTGCTGACCCTGTGCAGCTGCTTGGTGCTGGGTGGCACTTGCAGGAGGCTTTCTGGAGAAGGTCTTCCTGATTTCTGTAGCAACTGAATAGCTTGGTGATTCCAAGGAAGCCCACACGGGAAGGCACCATCCGTCTTGCTCAGATGTCTGTCGAGGCTTGGCTGGGCTTGAGATTTGTTAAGTGGAGTCACACTGCATCGTGTGCCAAGGATTGGCCTTAATGAAGTCTATGGCCAGGCTCTCCTGACAGGATTTCAGCACTTGCCAGGCGTGGGGGAGCAGGCCAGCCTCAGCTGCCAAAGGAATCCATCAAGCCTGGCAAGCGAAGCATCCCTTCCCACAAGCCCTTGCTCACGAGCACATTTCCAGGAGTTGCCTTTCCCAACCCTTCTGGGCCCACGCCGGTCATCATCCCTCATCCACCAGGGATTTGGGATTTGGGATGGTGCTGGGTGAGCGACCTTTGTGTGTTAACACAGGCGTCCCTGAGCTGGCTGCCCCTGCTGCCAATTCCTGCCTGACTCTGGGAGCTGTGCCAGCTCTCTGCCAGACCCTTACAGCCCTGTGGGCTCTCTGTGTAGTTTTTAAGATGAAGCCAAATACGGAATCTTCCTGTTTACACACTGCACAAAGTGGAGCATCATCAGATACTGGCTCTTTCCTGTACGGGCAGATGGTGATGAGTTTACAGAGTGCAGTTCAAAACTCTTCTATTTTAATCCTGCTCTCCCGTCGAAACTTTAACTATCTCAGTGACGTGAAGGCAGGTGAAGTTGGGGTGCCATCCCTGCAGGAGGAGGATGCTGCTGACAGACAGGACAATATCCCAGCGACTGTGTCAGCAGTCACTTTCTAGAGTGAACATGCATTAGCAAAACTCCTGTGATGAAGGGCTCAGCGTTTTGCTGCTTTGCACACGGCTTTGACCAAGCTGGATGCAGTGTGCCCCAACGTGGGAGGAATGGAAGCAGGAGGGGCACAGAGCCTCAGCCAGGAGCCAACCCCAGGATGGCTGCTGTGTGTGCATGGTGAGGCAGCCCCAGCTCGGTGCAGGGAGTGGGCAGAGGGGAGGGGGATCCTGTGGAGAGCGCCTCTGAACTATATCTCCTGCTCCTTCACCTTTCTGTGGGTGGCCTGCTCCTTCCTTCCTGCCCGAACCCTTGCTGTGTTTTGTGGTGGGAGAGAAAGGAATCTCTCTTCACAGGGAGCCCTCGGAAAGTTTCAACCTGGGGCGGAGCGGGTGCTGATGAGGTCCAGAGAAGAGCTTTCCTCGCCTCCACATGCTTTTCTCCTTCTACTACTGGCTGGGGCAAGGTCCTGCAAGGGAGCCCTTTGAGCAAGATGTGAGCACCCAGAGCCTTCTTTCTAAATCAAAGGCAAAACTTTCTCTTGCAGTCTTGACTGCTGAAGGATGACAAATGCATGGGATACTGCACCCGAGAGCAAGGTCTGGGGAGCTGAGTGAGGGAGCAGAGGTGCTCGGAGTGAGCAGGAGCAGTGCTGAGCTGCAGTAGGCCGTGCTGTGCCTCCCTAGCACCTTCCCTTGCAGAGAAGTGTCTCATTTGCCTCTGATCCAATCATGGATGCGATATCCAGGAATTAACATCTGAGCCAAGCTTAGCTTCTTGCCCTTTTTGCCTCTGTTTCTTCATCTCCCTGGATGTCATGGGCTAAACATTGCCCTCTCCATGGGGGGATTACACCTCCGGGGCGATGCTAATCCTCTGCAGCTGTTTTCCAGCGTGGGGAGGGTGGTGCTGGAGGCGAGGGAAATATTTATTTTGAGTTTTGCTATTGGCCACTGCCCAGGAAAAGTGAAGGACCGTGCTGAGGACTTTGGCCACTTTTGTGCAGGGGGAGAGGCACTTCTGTGCCAAGGGGTGAGGGCATCCCCTGGCGCAGGATGGGGAAAGCCATGGATGTGACAGCAGGCAGTGAGTTCGATGCCTCCCATGGCTGCAGCAAGCTGCTTTTCAGGAGCCCCATGGCCTCGTGGCTCTTCCTTCTGTACTTCCCCAGCACGTTTCCTCCGGCCTTGAGGCAGGCAGTCACTGGGGCTTGGTGGGGCCTGGCCCAAGCTCTTCCTTTCTGGCTTCCTCTCAGCTTTCCAGGTCCTCTCCCCACGGCACGCAGGGGTCTGTGCCCCGGCCCTGCAGAGGAAGAGGAGGGTGGAGGCTCCTCCTGGTCCTGCTGTGGGGCACGTGGGCCATATTCCTCCCCTTCTGCCTGTAGCACAGCAGGGTCACAGTGCTGAGCAGGCAGCAGCGAGTCTGTGCTAGCATCACCCCCAGGAGAAGGTCACTGCAGGCTGCGGGATGCTCTGTTCAGTGGCTGGGGCCCTCCCTGCAGGAGGAGCTCGCTGCCCTTAGAACAGTGTGGGAAACTGAGGCAGAGAGAAGGGCACAGGCTCTCGGTTCCCTGCATGTGCTGCTGCCTCTGTGCCTCACAGCTCTCAGCACCCTGCGGGCTCTGCTTATCAGCTGCTGCTATTAATACCTCACCCTTCCCCGGGTGCTGTGAGGAGTGGGGCCGGCTGCTGCCCCTGGGCTCAGCACCGATCCCTTCCCTGGGGCTGCCAAGGTGGCCTCCAGCATGTGGGAAGGGGCAGCGTGGCCTTGCCCTGTACCTTGAAGCCACAGGCTCTGGTCCTGCCCCCGTTGTGGCAGGGGGCTGTGGGTGCAGGATGGCTGGGGCTGTGCTTCGTGGCAGCCCTGGGTCTGCAGGGCAGGGCAGGGGGTGCTGGCAGTCCCATCCCAACAAGGCACTGAGATCCAGGTGTTCTCCAGCCTATTTTGGGAATCTGGGGCTGCCTGAGAGGTGGATCCTGGTAGAGTGCTGCGGAGCAGAACGTGTGCTCCCCGGGCACAGAGAGGTGCTGGGAGGGGTGAGGGGCAGGGCTCCTGCTGGGGTCTGTCCCTGCGGTGCCCAGAGGCCGTGCAGAGCCAGCGGGGAAGAGCCTGGACTGTGCCAAAGCCTTTGTCTCTGGCGGGGACCCCGGCTGCTGTCAGTGAGCGTTTCCAGATGGCCCCGGGCTCCTGGCACCAGCTCTGCTGCAGCATCCGGGGAAAAGCTGGGGGTGGGCAGTGACATCCCTGCAGAGCGAGCGGGGCAGCCGGGACCCTGCTTCCTCCAGGCTGCTCCCAGCCCCAAAGCAGCGGTGAGATGCTGCCACAAGGAGGAGATGCCACAAGCATCCTCGGGCAGCTCCGCAGCGACTCCGGGCTTTGGTGGCCGCCCTGCACCCCAACCCAGGAGAGAGGGGAAACACAGCTGCTGTGGGAAAGGCATCCACCATGGGAAACACAGCAGCTCCCACCCACACGCACCCTGGGGCCGGGGTCATCCCTTCGGGTCCCACCACACAGGGGCGTGTGGGCTGGGCACACGAGCTGCCTGCAGGGGCTGCTCAGCCTGGGGGTGTCCTCAGCTCTGGCACCGGGCCCCGGAGCGGTGGGAGAAACGCGTTCAGTTGCGAGGGAACTGCTGCGGGGTTTGCTTCGTTTGTTTGTTTCAGTTTCCTGGGCCAGAGCCATAACAGCTAAATCAGGCAGCCCGGCCTCAGAGAGCTGCCATCACCGCCTCCCAGAGCAGCACCCCTCCTGTATGGGGGACACGGAGAACAAACCCCACGAGCGGGGCCGGGCAGGTGGAAATAGAGGGATTGGAGTCACCTGGGGCACTTTTCCCAACGTTTCTTTGTCCCCAGTGCTGTTGTCTCGTTGGGCTGCAGTGCCGTGCTGAGTTCCAGGGGAGCACGTGCTCGGGTGGCCCTGCCCAGCTCCGGCAGGCAGGGATGGGGGGAAGGGTGTCCCCCCCCCATGGGGCTCCCCAGCCCTGGGAAGTGAGGTGAGCACTGGCACCCATCTTTTAAAGTAATGAGAGGTATGGAAGCGTGGGGTAACTCAGTGCTGGGAATTGGCTGCAGCTCCATCTTCGGCACTGTGCCAGTGGCCCTGGACACAAGAGGGTGGGGGACCTCGTCAGGCACCATGGCACGATCCCCTCTAGGGGGGGGGGTTCCCTTCCCTCTGGGGTTGGCAGGGGGAGCAGGTCAGGGACAGTGCCTGCTCCGCTGATTCTGGTCCCATTCTGCTGGGGCGGGACAGAGAGCTCCTGCAGGTACAAGGTGAAAAGAAGTTAAGGGTTAGGGTCCACTCCCAACGGGGCAGCCCGGACCCCCACACTCCATAGGGTCAGGCCAGGCTGTTTCCGCCCTCGTCCCTGCGGGAACTCGGCCCTGCGCCAGCCATCCCCCCCCGCCCGAGCGCTCAGTGCACGTCATGCTGATGGCCTCTGCATCCGCTCAGGCCGCGGCAGCCTGCATGGGAGGCGGGGCCCTTCCCAGCAGCACAGCTCCCAGGAGCTGGCAGCACTGCTGGAGGGGTCCGTGTCCCCACTGAGAGGTGCTCGGGGCCAGGGAAGCGCGGGGATGCTGAGCCCCACTGGAGCTGCCCCACTCGTGCCCAGGTTTTGCTGGCAGAGCCACATCTGCCGCCTTGCCAGCTTTCCTTCCCATTGTGGGCTGAGCAACTTTTTTTTTCCTTGGATAAAGCCAATTTCCTGCCCTTGGATCTAATCTCTCCCAGCCCCAAAGAGTATTTCTCCCATCTCTGTAGCGGTCTCAGCTTCTCCAGCTTTCGCCTTCCCTGACAAGTGGAGGCCTTGTTCCCCCAGGACAGCAACCGTGCTGCACAGGGCAGGGGGCGAAGCATGCAGGGAGCTGGGCCTGGCCCCAGCACTGCCGGGGAACCACGCAGCCCCCACCACGGCACGCTGCTGCGCAGAACAAGGCACGCTGTGTTCCCGCGGGAGCCCCTGAAAGGCAGCTCTGTCTGCTGCNGTACGCATCCGTGAGCCCAGCTGTACAACAGCAGCCAGCCCCATCCCTGCAGGAAGGATGGCACCACAGCTCCACGCACCCGACCCGTTTAATGTAAGCACAAGGCGCCCGTGCCCGCTGCCCTGCCCGCGGGGCCGGGGGGGGCAACACTCTGCGAGGGGAAACGTGCTCCTGGAGGGCTTCGACTGTGGCAGCCAAAGCGGGAAGAGGGGGCTGAGCTGAGCAGAGGATCTGGATGCAGCATCACACCCAACCAAAGGCCGTGTGGGGGTGTGGGGAGGGGGCTCGGCCCCACGCCTGCTTTTCTGATGGGGTTTGCAAGCTCAGAACCACTGCTACGCACTCCATCTCCTGCCTGCACTGTCCCACCCCCAGCCACGCTCAGCCCCCACTTGCCTCGCGCTCCAGGTGCCCACAGCTCCACGTCTGCCTGCTGCGGGCACGGGTGGGCAGCACAGAACCCCTGTGCCCTGCACGCACAAGTGTCCACAGTTCAGCAGCTGGATTCACACCGAAGAACGCAGCCAGGCTGGGGCACGCAGAACAAGGCAATGGGGGGTGCCAAGAGATGGAAGGGCACCTGCAGCCGTCCCTCCTTTCTGGAGCTGGACCAGAGAGTGGCAGCGTGCGCGGGGACCGAGGGGAACGGGACCAACCTTTGTGTATAAATATGCCGCTGGGGAGGGCGGGGTGGGGCGGGCTCATCGTTAGCACCATGGTGGTGGGGTGAGGGGGGGGAGGAAGGCGGGGGTCAGACCCACTCCTGCAAGGAGCGCTTGCAGTACAAGAGCATTCGGGGTGTGCCCTTCCTCTGCATCTGCACGATGACATAGATGAGGCCGAGGATGCAGAGCAGCAGCACCAGCAGCACCAGCACCATCACCACGCTCATGGTGCGCGTGTACTCATCGATCTGCACCACCACGTCCACATCACCGCCTTTCTCGCGGCCGTCCTCGCCATAATCTTCCTCGTCTTCCTCCTCCTCCTCCTCATCGCCATCATCGCGTGGGGTCTCGTCGCCGTCGGGGTTGAAGGGTGGTCGGTCCACGTCGGGCCAGCGCGGCGGGCTGGGCTCTGGGACCAGCTCCACATGGCAGCCCATGAAGTCCCGCAGGATGGATTTGGGATAGCCTGGCTCTGTCCTGAGCCGCTCGTTGTCAAACTTCCAGTACTTTGTGCCTCTGTAGAAGTAAGTGGAGGCTGGGGAGAAGGAAGGGGGGGGGAGAAGAGGGCAAGGGGTGAGTGGCTGCAGCCAGGCACAGCTCCCGTGCAATGGAGAGCAGAAAGTGCAGAGAATGGTGGACTCTGCCTCCATCATGTCCTGCAGCACCCCACTGAGGCCCTCTATGGCCACACACAGCTGCCAGCAGGGTGACTGCAACTCCTTCGCCCACCCCTCCTGCCCATCCCTTTACTTACAGGCATCTGAGCTGAGGAAGGCACCCTTGGGCGAGGGGGGGATGCCCGCCCACACCGAGATGGGCTTGGGGTAGCCGGGGTCCACTGAGCGCGTGTCCTCATTGAAGCGCCAGTATCTATAGAAGGCAGCAGGACACCATGAGCAAGGGAGCACAGACGTGCTGTCCCTCAGACAGCTGCAGGCAGCACAGAGTGCCCCAGCTCTTCTGTCAGCCCTTGACCCAGAAAGCCATTTGCCAACAGCTCATCATCCCACCTCCACTCACCCCGCACTGCCCCCACTCCAGACCGGAGAACAGAAGCACTCACCTGTCCCCACGGAAGAAGAAGGTGTGCCCTGTTGGCTCCCACCACACTGCAGTGTCGATGCTGTCGTAGGGGATGCCCTGCCCGTAGGTGGACAGGGGCTGGGGGTACCCAGCTTCCAGGTTGGCTTCACGGAAGAGCCAGTACCGGTTGCCTGAATAGGAGGAAATGGAGAAAGCAGGTGAGGCTGCGTTGCCCAGCTGCGCAATTCCTGCTCCATCCCTGCCCCCCCAGCTCCAGCTGCCCCGCCCACCTTTAAAGAAGACAAATCTCCCGTCGTGCCTCTCGTAGGCAGCGTCGATGTCCCCAGGCAGTCCCCGCCAGAAGTGCCCGATGGGCATGGGGTAGTTGTCCAGCACCCGATTGTGCCGGACCCGCCAGAACCACTTGCCCTGGTGGGAAGCAAAGCATCAGCACAGCACGGGGACACACAGGGACAGAGCCCTGGGGACAGGCCAAGTGCTGGGGTACCCCTCCCACCCAGAGACCTTGGAGTGGATGTGGGCTCAGAGGGGAGGGGAGGGGAGGTGACCTGGTTGGTACCTTGAATACAAACATCTCCCCCCGCAGCACTGCCACCGTGTCGAAGTTTCCGTCGCAGATGTCGGGGCCGTACTGGTCGGGTCGGTCGGGGTTGCCGGGTTTTGGGGGCCGCTCTGGTTTCCCTGGTGGAGGTGGCTTGGGGGGTCTGTGGTCCGGCCTGCCAGGTCTCCGAGGTGTCACAGTGGGCAAGGGCTTGGTGGGCTGAGGGTGTCCATCCGCAGTACCTGCACAGAGCAAGAGAGGGTGGATGGAGTGCCTGCAGACCCACAGTGCCTCTCCTCCCCATTCAGAGGCTCTGAGATTCAGCACCCAGCCCCAAGGCAGGTGGAGCACCCATGTCCTCCTGCCAGCCCGCGTCCCAGCACAGCTCCTCACCGTACAGTTGCTGGATGCCCTTCAGGTCATCCTCAGGGAGCTGGAAGTTCTCTGTGTCCATCCACTGGTAGAAGGGGGCCATGATAGCACTGGGGTTGCTAGAGTGCTCCAGGCCCAGTGAGTGCCCCAGCTCGTGCACAGCCACCAGGAAAAGGTTGTTCCCTATGGGGAAAGGCACCGTCAGCACAGCACCTGGCACAGGGAGCTCCCTGCCCCAACACCCCGTGACAGGGATGCTCTGCAAGGAGCCATCCACACTGCCCTCAGAGAATCTGTTCTCCCAGCACCCCCGCCCTGTGCCGTGCCCTCCAGGTGCCAGGGACGCAATGCAGCCCTCAGGCTGCCCCCAGCACCACTCGGCCCAGCCCTGTGCCCCAGCTCACCCGACACATCCGTGTTTTCCAGCGTCCAGGGCTCATCCGAATCAAAGTGTGTGTCCCCCCCCATCCCTGGTCCAGGGAAATAAGCGTGAGCCAAGAACCCCCCGACGCCGTCGAAAGGGGAGCTGTCCCCGTGGAAGCCAGAGGCAAAGAGCACCATGATGTCAGCCTCTTTCTTCCGCTTCTGGCGGATGTCTTCGTAGGGCACCTCCTGGAAGGCCAGCGGCGTGGCCTGCTCCCACACGCGGAACGCCTGCCGGATGGCCTCGTACGAGTGGTAACGACCCAGCTTCTCCGTGTAGTTCTGGATGCTGCGGGCACACAGCGGTGCTGGCTCAGGGCAGCGCCCGCAGGATGCGCGCCCCAGGGCGGGGAATGCCGGCGTACCTGAAGGTGAGCTGGCTCTGGCTCCAGCGCCGTCCGGTCAGCGCGTACCGCTTCCGCCGCATGTTGGACTTCATCCGCACCCCGAACTGATCCGGGACACCGCAGCGGGGCCGCTTCATCCACCTGGAGGGGGGCGGCGGGG